>JAQGAH010000286.1:0-51470 GCA_034696885.1 Lepidocyrtus paradoxus | reverse complement strand
ACGACCTATAAAGATTGAAAATGTAAGGGAGAGATGTCTGATAAGTTTAGATCTTGTGAACTCCGTCGCAAATGTCGGACAACAAGTTATATAGGTACCATAATACGAAGAATATGTTTTGTTGAATTTGTTTCATTCTTGTAATCCAGAATTTCTTTAAAAGAGAAGTTATATGTAAGTGATAAAGCAGACCGGTTAGTCAAATTGACAATCGATATATTGTTGTATACATAATTGGGATGGAAATTCATTGTTTATAGTGACTGGAAACAAGAATGTAAGTCTTGTTCAAACTACGAGGGTGTTGATTATGTTATCTTTATTCAATTAACATAAGTGTGTGATTTCTGTTATATGCTCGAAATAAAATGTTTTATGTCTTCTTTAGTTGGCACAACTTTTGATTTATCTTAACCTTTGTACTTTTATACTTCATACTGCGCAGCGTTAATGTGGTATGTCCTTGCAAGTCTCAATGTGTTTGAAATATGATATTATCGGTTTCGAAATGTATGAATTCAACATATACCTATTGAACAGTTAATAACATGTTGAAAATAATTAGTACGCACTGTTCTTTACGCATGAAGAGAAAAAATTTCTGTTTTGTAAATACTGTAAAATTACTTGTTATTATTCAGTTTAAATGAACATAACTCTTTACGGAGCTCATAATTGTTCATGTATTAACGAGGTTTATTTATTCATTGAGCTGCGTTAATGATGAATTTCTCCCTCGAAACTCTTTTGTCTCGTCATCATAAACCATAATGAAACAGTTTCATAATAAGAACGGTTTGTACTACTTTAGTAACTAATAAAAGCCAAGTTCCTAGATTGCGTCGTTTTCTTAATTCTCCTGATAATGATTTTGTATGATCAGGGCATGCACTTTGGTAAATATGGAGACTAATATCGTCTATGCCTCCAATTTTTATCACATGAATTCTTCAAACCTAATTCATAATTCGATTTACTTCCAGTTTGTTGGGACAGTGAAATTGAGTCAATATTCAGTTGGCTTACTTAGAATTTGCAAATATAAAAACTATCCAATGAAAACAAATTGAATGACTTTTTTGACTGTCCAATTCCAGCCTAATATTACATAGTCCAGAACTAGTGGTGTCACTGCGCTCCAACTGTAACAGATTTCAAGTTGTTCATTAAATTGAGTATTTAGACCAACGGGGTTAATTTACCAGCAACAAACAGCCAGCAGTTTATTTATCGGTTTAAAATGTAAATTACTCTAAAAAAATACTTTCCTTTCTTACACTAAATCAATATACGTTTTTCACATACAAATTACATTTCCCTTCCTTTACTGATGAGTATCGCTCTGCTCGTTTAAAGCCAATAACAATGACTGCCAGATAGCAAACTGCGAAAAACAAACGCTTACAAAAATATATATCTACAGAAAAATATCTAAACGGGAAAATTTTTTGTCAACTTTTGGAATCCCACATAAATTCTACAAAACCATACAGATATAATTTATACTCCGCTGCATTTCCACACTTTTTTATGAGAAAGCATCCAGCTCAGTTATCCTTCGTCATTTCCCTGTTATGTTATAGTTTAGCCCCCAATATGAATGCAAAGTAGGGAATAAAATCTGCGATAAAATAAATGTTTTGAACTTTTACCTCCTCCCAACAGCGGCGAGCCAATACTCGGGCTTTTCCTAGTGAAATCAGTAATTTTCCAAGTATTTGGCTTTATTAGTGTTCACAGGGCAGTGTCATGACTGGAATGAAAATTAGACTACGGGAGACCAGGACAATATATTACCCGGGATTTTTTCTCCTCTCTTGTTCGAGCATCCAGACACTATATGCTTATAGTGCTCGGGAAAAGCCATTTTCATACTTGCTATTGATGATATTCCGATGATGGTGATGGTCCAAATAGTTGTTTGTTTCCATTATCGTGCCTACCTTTTGTCATCCTGTATAATGAGGTTGTAAGGTTGCGTTGCGGCATTTCTTCGCTGGCCTTTGACTTTAAATAGATTTTAATTGAATTACACTTTGTTCCATAAAGGGCCGTTTTTTCGGAGAGGGAATGGCTTTTGAGCAGTTTTTCCCCCGCTTGTAGAGGGACGCTGTAAGGCAAACCACTGGAACGGTTTTATGTTGTCGTTTTTATGATGTAATAAATCAGTTTTTAAACGCATTTTTCGTAAATTCTTCATAAAACCTTCTGTACATACAAGGTAATTATGAGCGAGTGTTCTGGAGTCACGTTGAGATACATCAAAGAGCGTTGATTGTGCGCCGTTTTTATCGCCCTCTAATTGTTTTCTTTTTTTATAGGTGGAGGATTAGCGGTTTAATGAGGAGCGGGGGCCTTTTAATGATTTATAATTGCGGGGATGGATTGAGCTTCAGTGTTAATCTGATCTTGGGGCAATGTAAGACATAGGTTAGCTTAGCTTATCTTTAACCTTGTAAATTCCAACTTTGCAGGCATTAACCCCATAGTAGAAAATTGTAGGAATATGCATAAATATGGGTAAGTAAGTTATACATCTCGTCCTCTGTTCATTTTCCCTTCATGCAGCTAATTTAAAATAGATACTCAACTCATCATTCATGTCAGTAAGAAGAAAAAGATTGCATTCAGAAAGAGTTACTTAATGTCATCCATCATTCAAATTCCACCGTTAGTCTCCCGCATCGCTTCATTGTTTGGAGCGTTTAGAAATTCAAGTAGTGCCAGAAGACCTACTTAGCTTGAATAGGGGAAAGACAAGAAAGGAGGAAAGACAATGGGCATAAGGATGACGTGGTTCATATGTTGACTCCGATCAAGAGTTGGACCACATTGGAAATTTCCCCAGTTTGGCCCGATTTCAGCCTGGAAAATTGAGCCGACTCTAATGAAGAGTTGCAGTCATGGGACATCCTCATATGAATTATTTTACATAAATGAAATTCAATACCGCACATCTATATATTAAATATGCAGTTTGATTAAGAAGGTATGTTTTTATTTAACAGTAAAAGAGCCGAACCGTAAAAGTCAAATACTTTTAACCCACGTCCCCCCAGAATTGAAACTGGGAGGAGGCAATTATCCCCGGGTTTTTTCCCTAACTAAATCTCCCAAATCCCTGAAAAGCCCAAAAAATCTCCGATGGGAAAACCCTGACTATGATAATGCATACTTCATCATCATCCAAGAATGGATGCCTTTCACTCCATACATATTATATTATATTGTTCCAGTACTCCAGTAACTCCAGATATGGTATGCCAACTAGGTATATTGTGCTTCTAAGCTCTCCCTCTCAGAAATACATTAAGCGTTTGTCTAATGCTGACAAATGTTCGTATCTTTTCTTTAAAAAAAATAAAGTCAATGTACTCCCCATTTTTAGTGTACACTTTCACCGGGAAATTATTTGTAGACTGCGCTATCCAAATATATGTACTTAGAACTTTGCAGGAAAAACGTGTGATCCTGATAGTTTTTTTTTATTCAGGAAACAGACTGCGGTTCCACTGCAGATATTCCTTTTTAGACGCACACTATACGTCCCGGTAACTATATTACTTGAATAGGCTGTTAAAACTGTCAATTGTTGTATTAGAACTGGAGGTAGACGTATAATGCGACAATAACTTCATGTTTTCCTCGTTAGATTTTGACTCATAATAATGGTATATAGTAGCTCGCGACACTCCACACTCCTATCCCAACGATATCCCATCCAGTTCCAGGAGCATATGCGCCAAGCTCGTATATTTACCTAGATGTTGTTTACCCCATGCATGGGTTACACTGTGGAATACTGAAACGTGCTACTTCAATCCAGTCCCCGCTAATGGCTGGATTGGAGCGATGATGTTATACCTAAGTTGATAATTAAATGGTCCATAATATAGAAACTAAATAGGGATATAAGGTGGTCTCATATTTGACGCTTTAATAAATATCTAACGAGCAAACAGCTCCAGAGCATCCATCCAAATTGGAGAGGATTCATTTGACAAAATTTTCGATTCCGTGCGTATCATCACACGAGTATCATCACGATGATGCAATAAGGAAGAAGATGGTTAAGGTGTGCTCACGATAAAATCTTGATGGGATGATGATGATGGCGATGCTAATGCAGTTCAAAAATAAATTATGTCTGAATCCAGGTATATGGAAGAATAAGGAGTGAGTAGGCTGTGAATCCGGGTTTTTCCTCGTCGTCGAAGGAGCGGTGGCGGTTCTATATAGAAGCCCTTTATGTTCCCTCTTTCCTCGAGCAGAGTTCCAAAGAAACAGGCTGAAATTATGTGCTGACAATACTCCTCATGATGAGGGGGCACAGCGGAAGGTAAAAAATAGAATGGAAATGAAAGGATGTGAAGAAATCCAGAAATTCTTGAATTGGTGGATGCAGATGAGGCTTATATGTGAAGGTGGAGATTAAACTTTAACAGGCTACTATAAGATGTATGCTTGCTTTCTCTACATTAGAATAAATGCTTTTTTTCCCAGAGAAGAATCCCATTATTGTGCTGGGGAGCCTACCAATCTTGCCCATAATCCGGAGCTGTTTTTTTTCTTCCCAGAAGTATGTACGTAATAACCATTCAATGTAGTGACAAATCGTATGGAATGGGTGAAAGAGAGAAATTGTAAAAAGGGGAGAAGGAGGAAAAAATTGATGAAAGCTCAGTAAAGCACTCACAATACTATAATGGGGAAGGTGGCTTGTACTTATGGCTTTTTATGGGATAACCATGTCATTGTGGGGAATGACATGGAATATTGGATTGCAGTTTATTTAAATAATACATGCAGCAGACGTACACATTTATAATAAATAAGTCAAAATCATTCATGATCAATTCCCCTTTCAATTTCCATTCGCACAGATGTTGGTGTTGCCGTGTTAAAAATTGAAAACCCATTTTTCTCTCTCTTCCTTTGACACCAGAGAAAATTGCATTAACGCCAAAGATTTCTCTTGACTTGGGCTTTACTTTTAGCCCTTTCACACAAATAAATCACTTTATTGATTATTAACACTGGGATGGGGGCAAAGTAGCAGTTTTTAAGGTATTTTAACGGTTACCCAATTTCCCCATCCCGATTTCCAAACATTTCCCCTCAATATTCAGCCGCTGATGCATAATACTCTAACATGATGAAATATTCAAGCTTTGAAAACAAATTAGGGGAAGAATGGGAAAAGTCTGGATTATTAGCGATAGGTGATCTCATCCAAAACATGAAAAGCTTTCCCAATAACTTTCTCCCTCCTTGCAGTCCCGAAATTTACAAATAGCTCCTCAAACTAATTCCGGCTCTGATGCTAATTTTTTTTTCTTCACTACCCTTCAAAATGGATTGCAGATGTGGTATGACTACATTACCTATTCGAAATTTATTGACTGCGTCCACAACTTTCACTCAAGTTCCCTTTCCCCCCACGAGCCTGCCCTTCTCATCTCTGAACTTCTTGGCGCATCTTTGTTGAGTGAAAGTGAAAAAAAGGGCATAACGGCGAGAGTGAAAGCAGAGTCATAAGGTCTATCAATGATCCCTACCGAAGTGAAAACTCCGTATAACAAATAAAAGTGAGGTGAACCCAAGTAAACATTCACTGCTCCTATGCATATGTGTTGGGGAAAGTTGAGTTTAATTCAAAATAACCTTCTCCCACATAACCTATGTACATAACTCTTGGGGTAATGGTTCCCCCGGAAAAAAAAAATTTACAACAAGGGAAAGATTGGAATATAACAGAAAAAAAAATAATAACAGCATAATATCTAACTGCGTTTTTTTTTCATTTTGTGATTCCAAACATAAGTATACGACCAAGACCACAACCTTTTCACTCGCCATTACAATACGTTACAATAAATACATACTGTTATATATGGGAACAGCGTTCGCACAATGAGCCCAACGGAAAAGCCTCACTCACAAATCTAAACTTAGAGCCATTGGGCTCTCTCAACGAACATAATATGCATAAAATGCTAGGAATAGGAAGAGTTATGTAGACCAACACATACCTATAAAAGACCACTTTAGATTTTTCACCAACGCCACATATATCGGACTCGAGTCTTGCTAAAAGCCCAACTAGTATAGTTACATAATGCATATATTCCTTTCCCCCGGAATGAAAAAAAAAGAAGGGAAGCGTTTATAAGTGCTATCGTTATTATATGGAAGTTGTACGCTGAACGCATAGTAGGGAAAAGGTACGGTAATAACGGGAGAATCAACTGCCACTACTCGCTCCTCGCTGGGATAAAAAGAAAGAAGAATTGAGCGTTATGTTGTTGTTGTGCTATCTGACTGGTTACAACTCCTTCCTCTTTCTAGGCTACAATGTCTTGTTGTGTGGCAGTTGTGCAATATGACGAAAAGGAATATGGTCCGTGATGGTGAGCCAGGCTTGGGTTTCTCCTTAGTGGAACTGCTTCAGCTCGCTGCTCCCCAACCTCTGGGCAATGTGAGTGGAGAAAAGAAAGAAAAGCGAGTGAAGGCAAGGAAACTTGCTGCGGCAGAGTCGTATAGCCAACGACTCGGCAAAAAAAGCAACTAAACTCTGGTAGGCCTCCGGTTCTCCCACTTTGCCAGCCAAGTTTTGTTGTGTGAGCGAGGATATCGGTATGATGGGATGGAACTAGGGCTATTTTGCTACTCCGATGCCAGCGTTTTTTCTCCTTGGTGAGTTTGGAAACGGGAGGCAGTAGGAAATGGGAAAGAGTCCTTTGAAACAGTTACAACAGGAGACTAGTGTTTGACTGAGGCTTATACCAAGCACATGCGTCCCGTTACCGGTATATATAGAATTTTTTCTTCTAATTTATCAGTGCTCTCGTGGAACTTGGACTAAGTGGATCTACTAACTCTGTCAGTCGATCTCTCATCATCAAATCTCAACCTTTAGGACTTTCTTTGCTCACAGGGAAAGGAGAGAGTGAGTTAGGATTTCGTTTGAGGGAAAGTATAGAGGGGAGAAAGAAAAAAACGTCGGAGTAAAAAAAGGGTTTATCTCGGTGCTGGTCTTCTGGATCCCCTTTTTTACATTGTTAACGGGACATTGAGAGACTAGTGAAAAAATAAAGATCAGAAAATCAAATCAACGCTCCAGTTTCACTTGATCTTTGCTAAAGATCCATATACGTATTCCAAGTGTGTGATCTTCAGGAGAATTCAATCAGTGAAAGTACTTAAGTGAATAGGAAAAAACGGGGGCAACTGAATACGCAATGCCAGGAATTTTCCGGACTTTCCATCCAGTGCTACGCCTTTGGTGAAAGAAAATGCCCTTTTTTTACAAATTATACAGGATGACGGGCGTCCAAAGGAGTGCTCACAGTCAATGAAAATTGGACTTTGTAAACAAGAGAGAGTCTCAAAATGAAATAAAGGATTTTCGACCCTCGGCTGAAATATAGTCATCTCAACAGGAAATAGTAAATATTAGAAAGTCTAACTGTAAAGGAGTAATAAAGCGTGACTTTTCATTCATTCCTGCTCCAAAAAAGTACGCTGAAAATCAGCAAAAGGCAAAAAGCTAAAAAGCAAATCCTCAAAGAAAAAAAAAGGAGCCAGAGTCCCAGTTATGCTCACAATGCCCTAAAAATCGGGAACGGGGAGAGCCGTTAAAAGCGACAAAAAGGATATTATAGCGTTCCCTCATCGCTAATAAATTGTGACGGGAGATGAGTGAAAGTGAGGAGACCTAACCGTTGTTCTACGGTAGTGCCGCTGTAGCTTCATCACCGGGTGGGGAAAAGTTGGGAAAGGTGTTGGAGAGCAAATTATTTGTTAGATTACCTTCTGCCAGCCATTGACTTTTCCATATTAAAAAATCGTTTGCATAACAAAAGGACTAGTGTGGCAAATAGAAAAAAAGGAGCTAATGTCCTGGTGGGGAAAGTGAATGTCTATTTGACAAGGTGATCAAGTCACCAACCTTTATTACCCCTTAACTATCTAAATCGTTTGACACGTTCGTGTGTTGACGGGAATCGTACCTTCATTCAGCAAATGGATAATGAATGACATTACATATCTCAAGTTGTAGCTGTAAACGAGTCAGCTCAGTCCTAATCTAAAAATATCCTTGACTTAGCAGGAGAGTAAATTTTTTATGTCATTTTGTTTCCATCGTCACCAGTTTTTTTCAGGTGACAAGGGATACTCACTCCATTTGAAAGGAGTTACTTAAGTACCGTGTAAACTTGTGCCTCAAATTCCCTCTACATTTAAGATCTAAAAAACAAGAAAAAAATACTTCAAGGTGCTCATCTCACATCTGCCATGAACTCAACTCACAACTCTAAAATACACAAAGAAAGTGCAGAAAGCTGCAAAGTTATCCCCCGCTACAGTTGCTAAACGAAGATTTTATTGTGCAGAAAGCTCCAACTTAAACTTTCTCCAATAACCTTCATCCTCCTCCACTTTAGTTAATATTCAAGTCCAGCCAGAAGCTTGTGATAAAAAATTGGAATCTTACAAGTGTCTACTATTAGTTCTTAAACTAGTCCTTCCCCTCAGTGCAGTTTCTCGAGACGATCCAAATCTTATATACGGAGGGGATCCCATTATAAGTGATGATTTCACATCAAACATCATGATAATACACGGGTATGATAATATCCTTTTACAACCCTCATTTCATAATTTACTCCGCCGGTGACAATGTTTCCAGGCGGAAAAAAATGCCTAAGCACCAGCCGTAAAACTTAAGTGGAATTATTTTGTAAACGAAAATCTGAGCATCCAAACATTCCCCCTTCATATAGATGGACAAGCCCATACCTTATAAGATCCCAACTTGGTGGGAACAACAGCAGTAAATTTTTTTTCGTGTAATTTACTGCAGAGCCTCGTTGCTCATCATATTCTAGGTTGTACATAAAAAACAAGGTACTAGACAAGCTCCACATAACAAAACAATAACGCTCTCCTAGGAACTCAGACAGCCCTAGTCACAAAGTGAGCAGAGCAGTGTCCTTCCCTTTCCCCCCACTTTTTTTCCTTCCCTTATAATTATCCTGAAATACGCACGTTCATTGAATGGGGGAAGCAAGAAGCTAAAGTGAAACTATAAAAAAGTTAGAGATTGTTGGAGGAGGAGAGGAGATAATAATTTTCCAGCGAAAAAAAGCACTCGTGCAGATTACTGTTGTATATTATCTCTCAGCTAGAGTCATTCTCCTGGTCCCATTCTTATATGTTGAAACATCACACACATACATGCACTTTCTGACTTTTTCCTATCATTAAAGTTCAACTCAACTTTAGTCTTTTGTCTCAGTGAGTCCCACCAACATCCCTCATCTAGCTCCTCATAGCTAGGAATCATCCTCATCCTCCGAGGTTTTTTTTCTCACGGTCTTTTTTGTCTCCAGCCAGAGACTACTACCATGACAGTTTTAAATAAAAAGGGGTAATAGGTAATATAACAAGGAGCTCATAAGGGCAATGTATATGATGATATGAATGACACACATCTCATGGACTTTTTTTTCTAGCCCCTGTTTTTCAACATTAAGTGTTTGTCTGTGGTGGGGTCTCCAGTCACTGTATGAGATTCGCCTGTCATGGAGGACTATAGTTGGCCATGTTCCTTTTACATTATCTTCCATTATTCTCTCAGCCTCCTGTATACCTTATATGGTAGTTAGTTAAGGACTAAGTTCTCCGAAAGTCTTATCTCTCTATCCCTCCAGTGAAATGGGAACACTGTGTAAGTAATAAGTTAGCCTTCTTTTAATCTTTAATACATCATTGTCACCAAGCTGGTAGGAGTGGAAGCACCTTGGAGTCTCCAAACTAGATTTCTCATAGTTGAACCAACAAAAAACAACTTGCCTCACCTCTTCTTTTCCTTGAAAAAAAAAGTTCTCTCTTCACATCCTCATTGTTTTCCTCCCTTGCTCTAGTCTCTCTTCCCCCTGAACTCCTTTTCACCCATTAGCTATTCTTCCGCAACCATGAGCCTACCTACTTTCTCCTACTTGTTTAATCTTTCATTTATTCACTTGACATTCTTTTAGGCAAATTGGCTCTGGAGGAAAAAAAATAACTGGGGCTTTCTCCGCTTCAAGACAATCAACTGGGTTGTGGGAAAAATGATATGCAGTGAAACTGCCATTCAGTTTGGTGACTGCCAAGAGGTATATTTTTTCATGTCAAAAATCGCCTCCATTTATCCAAAATACAAGAAGCTCGAAAGACAAAACATAATAAAAAAATGGAAAGATTGTATGTTTTTTCCGGTCATCTCTTTACTCCCTCTATTCATGTTTACTACTTTTTGATCTCCAGTTTGGCTTCACATTCTGTGTGTCATGTGTGGTGTGAATGAGCTGGCTCCTATATCAACTACATATGCCAAAATTCATGGGAGAAAAAAAAAGGTTGGAGGGGAAATTTCTTTACAAGGGACTAAAATGACAGTTTTTTTTAGAGTTGCTTTGAAAAGTAAAAAATTCAAATACCACACTTTACCCAAATTGCCTTTATAGCGCGAAGGAATATCACTGGTGTCATAATACCATCCCGGGAATTTTTTCGTGGAAAGGACTAAGCCTTCACGTTTTACAGCGCTGGCTCCTCTTTATTTTTACAGTTTGAAGGAGTACATAAAAAACTATCTATACGATCCAATGACTGTCTGTCGCGCTTTCACACTGGATACAAAAGGAGTCCCCAAAAAGCTTAGACAGATCCTTTCCCTTTTTTCCTGTTGATTTCTGAATGGGACCCAAAGATGAGGGACGGGAAGGGGAGTTGACGGCAGTTAAACTGTCTTTTATTGTCGGTTTAATTAAAAACGACCGTTTTCAAAATGTTATAAAAGTAAATTCAAACATGTGACGACAACGGCAAAGCAGTTGCTCATTTGTCTACTCAATTTTCTCCAAGTATAACGAGCTCCGAGTAGAACCATCCTGACTAATAAAGTGCTAAGCCATAAGTATTCAAAATATTAAGTCCCTTCATCAATCCATTTTTTATTTCCCAGGTTATGGCTGAGAGGAAGACGCTAAAGCTGCGGAGTAGTGCAAGAGGAAGAAAGTGTTTAAGTGAACACGGCAGTAATAGCCGTGTCGAGAAATACCTTTAAGTTTAAGTTATATATTATATGCTTCCTCCTCTCCCCAAATCCGGATTTTTTTTGCGGTTCGAGTTATTGCCATAAAGAGAAGCAAGTTGTCTAGCCCAGTTCGAGAGAGTTGGTAAAAGCATGAAAGGAAGAAAATCGTGAGTAATTACCTTACACTTGCCTACCTGTCACGAACTTGGACGTAGTCGATTTGTACCGGAGCCATTCATTACTGAACACGAGAGCAACGTACTAATGCATAACGGCTGATAAGTGTACGATTATAACTTACCTAATGTCTGCATACCCTAACAAGATGCATAAAACCAGCAGAGTATTGTTCCTTCCCAGTGAAAGCTAACTGTTTGCGTAGTCAACCTCATTGAATATCTTTCCAGAGGTAATTCTCATTATTACCTCCGCTCCACTCAGATCTCGCGTCTCACACAGAACTGCAGAGCATTGTAAAGCAATTCATGAAATTAATGGCTTTGCTCTTCCCAATATCAAGCTTTGGTAATGACAGACAAAAAATTGGGGGGAACTACACCACTTTAGCTGCGCTTCACTTGTCGAACGAATAAAATATGCGTGCCATGTCTCATTGAGTATCCTTTCCTTTGTCGGAACACTATAACTGGCTACATACATGTTCAGCGATTTATAGCGATATAGAACTGACAGTAATGGCTGTACTTGGTCCGGATATAGGGGAACGAGTATAAGGCGGAACACAGCTTTTTTGCAAATAAACGCTCCAATCTGCTTCCCTATTTTTGTTAATTCGGTGCCCAGAGGAAAACCTATAAAATAAAACCGCAAATTAGGTGGAATGAAAGGGAGAAGGGAGAGTATGACTGTGCGGCACACATTTTTATAAAACAATACGGCACGGCCCCACTCAGAATGCAAATTTATTCTGGGGTATCAAAAGAATAAAATTAATATGAATAATAAATGGTTTAACTTTCATTAGGAGGAAGTGGGGCTGGGAGGTTGAAAATATTGAAAAAAAAACTTACTTTTTAAGGACAATACCAGACACTTCCTATATACTGCGGAAGCACGTGGCTAGTCATATTACACTAATTAGTCAAACGAACTCCATGCTCCATGAATTGGTGAACGAATGTCAGCTTTTTTAAAAGGCCTTATGGGTAATTCAATGCCTAGCAGTTTCCAGCGTCGCTGGTTCAAAGGGAATGTTAAAAAAGATTTGGCGGTTATGTCTTCCAGGGGGTTCTCCACGTATTACCTGTTATGCTCCCTCATGCAAACGTGACCTTTTCCTGTATGCAGCACCGTTTAGTCTAATTAATTAAGTAGGATTTCGGTTCATGTCGCTTATATGTTGCTCCTGTGCATATGGATGTACTTATTTTTTCCCCTATCCATTATTTCCAGCCGCTACAGGAAAAAAACAATGTATTTTTTTCTGCTTCAGTGATTTTATTTTAGCTCATGGCGAAGTAACTTCAATTTGACAATTAAAACATTTTCACTTTCCCATTCTTCGTAATATCCCATGTTTATTGTTTTTCTGTTGAAAAGTAGGATATAAAATGTAGTGCAATGTTGGCCTCCATCCGTCCAATCTCGTAATTCACTTCCAAGTATTTAAAATTCAACTATAGGAGCAAGTTTTGGCCAAAGGGGCTCCACAGTGGCAACAATAAATTTTTCCCCTTTTGCACAAACTTCTCCGATGAAATTCCTCGATGAATAGTAAATGACAAGGAAATTATATCCTAATAGGAAGCTACTTCGGAATACTAAAGTGTTAATATTAAAGTGTTTTATGTATATTTATTTAACTATTTTGCAATACAGCCCCACTCCCCAACCACCATTACCATTGAGGGCCGAAGAGCTAGGCTATGTGAGCAGGGGAAAGTTTATTTTGGAAACTATTCGATTTGCATAGCTGATGGTTGAGAAACTCTCTTCAAAGTGCATATTATTATAATGAGAGAAAAGTTGCACTTCTTCCGCACTACATGGAATTATAATGATATAGTTCCTCTCACTCTCCCGCGGTTTTCATCAACTTTGCTTTCCCTAATTTCCCTAACTAGTTTTGCTAACACCACTCTCATACCTACATATTTTTCCATAGCTCTTATTGCCCTCTTGCAACGGAGAGAAAAAAAATAAACAAACAGTTGTCAACTTTCTCTTTGTCACGACATAGAAAAAAGTTTTTTTTTAGCTTCAGCTCCCTTCCCACATTAGAAGGATAAGGGGAAAAGTAACATTATCAGTGGCCTTTCTCCAAAACAAAGAGCCTCGTAGTCGCATACCCAGCCTGGGTGTGAATATAAGGGAGGGCCCATTGTGAATTGAAAAGTTTATTTTTTCCACCTGCATAAAACCTCCTCTGTTGGGAATTAGGCGGAAATATATTTTAAGAGGGAGCGGAACACATAAATAGGTATAAACTTAGGGTTCGCTGGTGAAAGTTGAGATTGTTGCCTTTTGCGTCTGCTTCCTCCTTTGGAAGAAAACAGGCTTGCAGACACATTGCGGTAAATTGTGGGGGAGCACCTGAACTAAAGATTACAGCGGAAGTTTCTCCTCCAGCCTCAATAGCTGTGAAAGGGGGAGAGGGGAGAATGGAGAAAGAAATAATTGGATTGTCATGTTAATGCTCTCATTTCTATGAATGATATGACTATGTTCGAATTTTACTCTAGGTACGAATAAATATCAGTTTATGACATTGCTTATTGTACATTTGTGCAGTTTTCACTGTCTCGTAGAAATTTTGGGGTGGCTCACATGATTTGGAAATTTTCGCCGGATTTTCCTCCTCCATCTCCCTTATTGGGTTATTGCCTTGGTGTAATGTCCTTTTCTCAGGCGATGTAAATTGATGCTCCTGCTTGTGCCGTATTATTATTACTTTGCTGTCTTCAGGTGTGCTTGAAGCTGTTGTTGGTTAGCTTTGATTTCATATGACTGACGGGTGTGAGTCAACACATGCGAAAAAAATATCAGTGATGGGGATGGAATAATATGGGAAATGTGATCGTTATCCAGCTACAGTTTCGACATCTTTAACTAACACTCTCACAAGTGACAGTTCTATGGGGAAGGAACGCACAGGAAGCTTCCCCTCTCGGAGGTGTTTCAATATTTATGCAGTCCAATGTAGATATGGGCTTGGTTATCTCTGAATAAATTATTAAAGACTAGTGACATCGATGCCAGTGCCGGTTCTAGCTCCCAAATCACTACGATACATCCATATTGAATAAGATGAGCGAAAAGTGCGGAGGGATCCTTAAAGTTGTATATGCTGCTTGACTTCAACATAACTTGTTCATATAGCGAGCATGGGAGTACGTAAAGCTTTCTTTCGGGCAGTGATAAACTAACTTTTTTTTCCAAAATGGGTATCATAAATCCTCTGATGAGATTATACTCAAGTTATACAAATGTACGGGAATAGGCCCTCGATCATATTCCTGGTGACAGGTCATTTTTAAACTATCTTAAGTGCTTTCTTATGACTTATATTTTAGAACTTTTTTTATAATCAGCGAGAAAAAAAAGCCATTTCAGGACTTTTTAGTGAACCTGTTGGCATCTGTATAAGGTCGTTAGTGTAACAATAGGGAAGTCAACTTTTTATCGTTGCCTTGCATGACCTTAGTATTTAATATTTTGGAGAAAGTTTTTTTTTGTTATTTTTTCGAGGAGAACTTCAAGCAACGCAATGATAAAGTCGTTAAGCCCCTACTCCCCATTTTCACATCACCCTCCACATGAGTTTTCAAGGTGAAATTGCAGCATTCCAAGATCAATATCTGGGGAATAGTCATATATATTATTTCATTTTATTTTTTGGAAGACGACTGTCACTGTCACTTATTTGAAGCACGGCCTTCACTCCTTTCCCTTGAAATAATGAATGAAGAGAAAAATCATGGAGCCGTAGTTTGCAATAATAAACGACATGTACGTAGCAAATATCCGCTCACATGATTCTGATTTCCGCTCGCGAGCAACTTGGAAGTAACGAGGTTATGATATTTTCCAACTTTATTTATCCCTTCAATATTATATTACACAGATAAAATGGAGAGGGGAAGAGCCCATATCGTATCATTAGCTTTCAAATATTTAGTGTGTGAAAAAAAGGAACACAGTATTATTGCTCGCGTCTAGTGATATGTCACATTTCTTGGCACGGATCAGCATAACAAGCTCAAGTCTGTCGATGGCTGATCCAACTTCTTTACGATTACCACCAACATTTCATCGCTGTACGGAATGGTTTAGTTGAGAGCCCATCCGAGTCACCAGAACAATCTGAGGTTGCGTCACGGAATGTGTAATGGTGATGAGGAAAAAGTATCAATGTTTATTTGTAAATAAGAAGGGAAAATATTATCTATGTCTGTGCCAATTGGATTTTACAACCGATTACGAACAGTTTATACGAATCCTAAACTTGGGGAGACAAAGTCATACATTGTCATTTTGCAGCTGAATGCACAGGCCGTTTTTCTTTCCTGTCAGGGACAAACCATTCAGTCTAATTCGAGATGAGGGCATTCCCAAATAAAAAAAGGCGAAGGTTCGCTATCTCATGCCAGGATTTCTTTTTATCTGGCTGTATCCAATTCAAGTTAAGTATAGAAATGAGATAACTACATGTTGATGTAAATATTTATGACTGTTTTTAAATAAGTAATAAATTTTAGTAATCAATAGACAAGCAAGCTTGGTTTCTACGTTCTGAAAAATGACGACAAACAAAATCAAGCAGGTATATTAGTAACTGCGTTGTACGCAATGATTGATAGATGATTGAAAATGATATGATTTGTATTGATTTTTACCTGAAATTGAAATTGGAATCCGCAACTCAATATCTTACGCAAATGCGTATTAACCTAGACAACTTTCCTCGAAAAAAAACAGCCTTTCTTGAAGGATTCCTTTTGTTCACCTAATCCCTACACTGTTATCGATACAAATATCAACAATTTCATTGTACTCCAATTTCACGGTACAAAAATACACCTGAACCCTAATACTACAGTTGGAGGAAGGATCGTAGTAAGAGTAATTGGATTAGGTAGCTTTCCACCATTCCCAATCTTCATTACTCAATCATGTAGTGATATATATATTTAATATATTTTATTTATAGATTGGTTTTCTCCCCTCCACCAACAACAAAATTTTGTTTGCATCCTTCATTACAAATCTCTGTGATTCATTCCATCTTAGCATTATAGCTCAGGAGTATGAAAGAAATATAATAATCCCCTTTCCATATTCCTTCCCTACAGCTAATATTATTACCCCTTCACGTGAGACTCCGACTCGAGTGTGTTGCGTGTTGTGATGCTTATTTCCATAACATTTGGCAAAGGATGTCTCAAGGTTGCATTCCTTCTACGAAGAAGAGGGACTCGAATGTTGTTGTATTACCCTTCCTGATAGAATTACTATTGCTATTAGATTCCATGTAGAGTCCCAAATTAGATTACTGTTTTTACCTGCATTTTATAAGCAATGTAGTTGATATATCTATCCCAACCTATGTGTGGAACAAGTTTCCAAATGATGTTTCGAATAATTTATTAATATCCCATTAAATTATGAATTTATGGGGAGACGTGTACACAAGCCATGTAAGAAATGCACTGACTAATATATAATATGCATATGTATGTAGCTCCGTATCATAGACAATTTCCCCCTTTTCTCCCTGCTTATTATTCATGTTATTCAGCCGTATTGCCGTCTTTGTGTCCTTTTGTTGATACTGCTTCCTCTCATATCCCATCATCTCCTACCTTTCCTTTTTATTCTTTCTCCTTCAGCGAGAAGGAATATGAACGAAGCCAATGGCAGGAGCAGCGTGTGGTGAAATAAATCCGTGAATTAATGATCGCGTTATTATTGAATTCTGTGAAAATAAACATGAGCTTACCTTGCACATCCCTATCATCATGATAGGCATCAGGTCGTTTAATATTCTCCGCTTTTGTGAGCCGTTTTTTTTCTCCAATCCTTGTGAATGGATGATGGGAGGGAGTATAATTGACATAAATAAGAAAGCCGCTCATATAACCACTGGGTCACCCGCTTTTTTTCCAGGACGTTTTCCAATGTCGTAATTCCACCGGGTAGGATGATCAAGATCGGGATCAGCATTGGGAAGACAGTTCTGCGGAGAGAAGTTCTAAAGCCTAAAATCTCACATCTGGAAACGGAGAGGGACGGAGAAAAGAGTCGGATAAATAAGGAAGGGAAAAAAACGTCTGTACCTTTTTCCCTAGCAATTATTATGATAGGGAGTAAGATGGTTTGTGGGATTCTCATGAATCGTAAGAGAAACCCGCATGATAATTTGAGGTCACCTTTTATCCTTAATTTCTATTCAGTTCCCTGTCTCTCCCCTCCATCCTCCATCTCTCTTTAAAAAAAACAAGGATAAAACATTTCTAGTTGGCTTGAGCCTGGAGCCAACGTTAAATATAGTTAATTGAATCTATCAAAATCAGCGGAAGGAGAGGGAAGGAGGGAACGACCCTAAAGAATGGAACATTATCATCTAGACTATAGTAACTGAAGTAACGACAGTGGTTAAGTAAGTCGTTCATAGATCCATTTTCTCAAGTACAAAGAGGAGGGGAAAGGAGGACACTGTAGGAAAGTTACATCCGAAAAAAAAAATCATCCTCAGATCTCCTGCAAGTAGTGCAGAGCCAGGGAGGGAGATGAAGAGGCAAGGAAATGAGAGATGAAAAAGATGAATACGGAAGGAGAAGAAAAGGAAATGAAATACAGTCGGAATACATATCAAACGCGGAAAGGCAAAAGGTTTTGCTTTTGCTACAAACAGAGCCGAGGGAAGAAAGAGGCAATAGAGATTCAATCCTCTTGACTGACTCCCTAGCTCAATTTTTCACCATTTAGCTCCTCTCCTTCAGTCTTCTCCGCAGAAAACCCTTTTCGTTTTAGGTGACATTCATAGTCAGACACGATAGCATGTATGTACCTTAATACGGCTAGAATTGGAATTAGAGGAGGAAGGGAAATGTTTCATTCTTCAAGAAAATGAACATAGATTTTCTTTTCCAATTTCTGAAAAGATAGTTGCTTGTGTTTCTCCTCCGTCCTTTGAATCCTTCGTGTTGCTTGGTTAGTTTGTGTTGGCACAGGTCGCCGTTTCCCTCTATATATTTCTCTGACTTTGTGGCTTGGCTTACCCTTCCACTTTTTTCCCTGAATGTCATTCATTCTTGCTCTCATTCCACGGAGCAGAGAGAGATCCTTTATTTATATCTTATATTAATCGCTATATGCGTCTGCATCATCATAAACCATTATAAAAATACTTATACTACTCATCTTATAATGCATTTAGTCCTGAGACTAAATTACACCAGGACACACACACAACTTCATTTCCCACTGAAAAGCCTACATTTTTTTCATCTATTTGTGCACTACTGCTCCCTATGCAGTTCTATATATATCCATGGCCAATTTCAACAAGCTCTGCATAGTAAACAGCCTTTTTTTCAAAGTCAGTCTTCTTGGACAGCTCACTTCTGTTCGTAGATCATGGCCATACGATCAAAAGTGAGAAGAAGAAAAATTCGTTACGAGTTGGAAATGAGGAGAGCATTGCAAAAAAAGAACATCTTGATGCGGAACGTTATCCAATTATATTATTTTTTCTTCGAGATGAAGATGAAAGTTACTTCAGCAGCTGTTGCATAATCATTTCATTGCATATTACAGCATTAGCACTGGACAACCCCAAGCATCAGTAGGTCAGACAACGTACTCCTGAAATGAAACGGAAGTTAACCCATATTTATATGTTAACTAAAATATGGCTATAGGCCATGGAGGCATTGCTGTTTTGAACAACCTTGCATTTTGCATAACAGTCGTGAAAAAAGCGAGCAATAGCGATAGGGGCAATGGGTAATACATGAATATTACGATACAGCGGCATAATAAAAGGTATAAAAAATTATTGATTTATCTACAAGTGAACTATTATGCAGTGACACTTTTAATACATTACCTATCCTTTTTTTGCAAATCCATAAACTCGGTGCTCATACCATTCGAAAAAGAGACAAGGAAAAGTATAGCTAGCAAGTCAACATGTAAATACGCTTTTGTACCTAAACTACAGCCCATTTCCCCATCTCACAAATAAACTGATAATGTAGAAAGTTTTAAGAAAGCTGGTGAAGCCAGCATAACAACCGAAATGGGATATAAGTGGGGAGAATAAGAAGCGAACAATTTAAGTTGTTGGGACGCAACCTGTGTACCGCACTGCTGAAAAGGGAAAGTATTGTAGCGTAACTTCTCCAGTTTTAGAGTTTCTCCTTGGTTTTTTTTTCTCCTCCTCGCTCAAAACTACGTTTGTGAGGCAATCAAGCAAAACATTGATTGCTGAATGGAGAAACTTTCCCCGATAGTATTACTCCTTTCACGCTTTTACTTTTCGTTAAAGGGAGTGCAGAGATGGTCTGGTTGGTGGGGCTTCCATTCTAAAATGAAATTGTTTGCTAAACAATATATGCAAATTTCTCGTCCTCTTATTATCCCTATTGTGGGACTCATTTAAAGTGGGAGTTTCTTGTAAACTGCAAGAAACTGACATGGAGAATCGGAGGGACAATATAATAATGGAGTCGACACGCCGTTTGCTGGTGAAGTGCCCTAATTATGAAAATAAACTTGAAGAGCCCATCTTGAATGCATATTACAGCTACTTGGTTTACACGCGACAGTTTGTATTGTGAAGCTTGTAAGTGTATATGCCTATGTTACATATATTCATGGGTTTTCAACCCAGATTCATAATTATTTTATCGTCACTTAAAATTCAATTATGATGATGAAAGATGAAATAAATCTGCTTGATTTTAAATATCGATAGTAATAATAAAGCTTGTTTTGTATGCATCTATAATTACACCAGTCAAGCGGTTACAGGGCCATGTTCTGGCACAGAAATATTAGCGTATACAGGGCTACATGTTACTGTTGAAATCTGCAAGAAATGTTGCTTGAAATCAAGCAAAAACAAGAGCCATAATTCTGCTTTGCTTATAGCCGTTCCATAGCTTTCCTTAGCACTTTCTAACACAATATTTATTACAATGCCCCATGTTTTCTCTTTATGGCACTGTGCCTGAGCTTTCCTCGTCTGCCATTTTAGCAGCGCCAGGTGACTATGACTACACAATTTTCAATGATTAGATATTTTGTTGTGTTGACTTTTGACCTGCCAGTCTGAGTACAGGTGTCTCACTAACACATTGAAAAAAAATACAGAAACAATTAATTTTAGTTAAATTAATTAAAGTAATTTAGTAAAGTGAATAAAGTATAAAAGTAAACTAGAGTAAATAAAAGTTGTAAAGCAGGCAGAAAATTTTAGTACCTCCGATAAAACTCCGATATTTCAACCATTTAAAGTGAGAGTTAGTGAGAGTGTTGTCTGATCAGAATGTCAGAAATTAAGAATGATTGTCAAACTGGATGCCCCGACGAAGATCAAGTTGTCTCTAGTGTACCTCCGCCAATGGAATCGAGCCCTTTGAGCCAACCTGTTCCAGGAACCTCAGCGTCCCATAAAAGCCCTGGAGAGCCGCTAAAAACTTCGAAGGCTGACAAAGCCTGTGCATTTCGCCAAGAAATGTCAAAGCTCGTAAGTCTGGTAGTAGTCATGGATAACCTCATTACTAGTCATTACTATATGCTTTTAATTGTTGTATTTTAACTGATTTTGTTTTGTTTTGTTTTTAGATGGATAATCTGAAGAATCTTCACGGGCTACATTTCGTCGCACTAGAGCAGCTAATTAGGGAGTGGGAAGGTATCCTCGAAGACATCACGACGATGGAGAGACTATTAGCGAGAGATGATTTGGAGGCAACCAATCCAATTCTCCTGGCCTCCGGCATTCTGGGCATTAAAAGATTCAGTGAAGTCACCGAGAAATATACTGCGTTAACTAAAATATCTGTAATTATTGAGGGTCTCTTCGGTAAGGTTAAGGTTACCAGTATGTGTGTCTCGGTGTATGGGGAAATGGATGAAGCAACCAGTGCCACCTTACATGACACCCAAGCGGATTGGCTTCTTTCGATGATCACCTTAAATCTGCGTTCACTGAATATCTTTAAGGAGCTCATGCGCCGGACATCAGCATGGAACTCAGAATTGCATCGCAGAATAATTGAGTTCGGTGTCCCACAGCTGTAAACATATGTTATTTAAATCTAATTAGCGCATTTACTTCGGAATCTGACTGTTTTAATTTAAAATTTTCGAAATATCAGTTATTATTGAAATCCTAAAATAGTTAACCATCATTAGTTAGATAATTGGTCAATTAATATGTAGCACTATTAGTATAAAATGTATAGTTGTCCATATTTACAAGATTGTACATATGATACGCTAATCGGCAATACGCTAATTCGAGATTTTTTTCTAAGTCCAATTCATAATTTGTCATCGTCAATACGGTAATATCGAAAAAAAATTGTGATAGGTAATTTCGTCTCATTTAAAAAGAAGTTGGAGATTCTGAGTTGTCATCTTCCAGATCCGTAAATACTACAGTACATGATTTTGTACAACCAAGCTTGTTAGGTAGCAGGATCATATGGAACTCGTGTGAATGTAGAAATTAGGTCTTTCATACTCTTTTCCGATGATAACAAAGGCTGAATTCCTAAAGGTTAATTTTTTTGCAATTTGGGAACAATTTTCCATCCCTCTCAATATTAAAAGCGTTACAGATTTCATATTTCACGTGTAACACCAGTACGTCGCTGTACTAGCGCAAAACCTGGCTAATTAACGCTTGATGTTGCTTTGTCAGACTCCACTCATAAATTTTCTGATAGAATCCGCCTTCGTAAAATAATGGAGTTTGAATTAAGTTTTCCTTCATAAAACGGAAAGAATTGCGGAGAAAGCGCCAAAGAAGTGCGGAACTTCTAAAAGTAGGTGTTGTCACTGAAGTTGATTTCACAGGACTACTGAGTCTTTGAAGAATAATATAATGTAGCAAAGACAATATTCATATTCATATGTGGAATCGGATAATATTGAAAGGACAAAGCTTCATTCTCTGGAATTCCAGCTACCTTTCCCGTTTTTCATTTGTTTAAGTCATGTTTTGGGAAATTAGCGTATTGGCGCTGAAAATATAAAAATGGGACTTTAAACAAATTCCAGAATTAGCGTATCATCGATTAGCGTATTATGGGTGACACGATTTATAATGTAGTATGTTTCTATTTATACTTTTGTAACATTTTTATGGATTGTTGAATTTCCTTTTTAATTTGTTAAGTCGAATGAATTTGTAGGTTGTCTTTATCATTACATAATGACTACTTTGGTTTGATATCTCATAATAAACAATAATAATAAACAAGTAAACAAACAAATTATTTTTATTGTGATCATTAAAGCATTTATAAGCCTGCATTTTCTCAATTGAGAAATTAAAAAGAAAACATTTTATCGGATAGATGGCAGAAATTATGAAAGTTAAACGGTTTAATTTTGAATGACCCAATATCATTCATTCATTCATCAATTTAATTTTGACATTTTACTATTTTTTCATCCATTGTCTTCCCATAATGTTATCAGTACTCTCCACCCAGAACATGCACAAGATACTCATAAGAGCCTTTGAAACATTACCGGTAATAAATGCACAGGCCCCACCTTTCCATCCGTTCTAAATATCTCGGAGAAAGCTATTTAGCAAGAAAATATACTAAATACCCCAAATGCACAACGACTCCACACATAAGAATCAATTGCTGATGAATCCAAAATCTAGCAAAAAAAAAAAAGGTTTGCACTTTACCTCCTCCTCCTCTCCACATACATGGGACAGGCTCCTGCAGCAATACTGCGGACTTTCCAGAACTTTCTTTTAACTTTTCTCCATCACTTTATGTCTGCCAGCGTCGTTGACATTTAAGACATTGTCATCATTATTTTACCATGTTCTCTCCTCCCTCTTGTACTTTATGTGCACTTCCCCAAACGCATCATAAAATATCAAGGTAATAATAAAGATGTTGAGTAAATTCAGCCTTATTCAGACAGACGCGTTTTTTTCCAAACGAGCTATACAAGACGGCATTAAAAATGGGGAAAGACTGGATGTCCGAGATACACTTTATGTGTCTTCTATCCCATTATCAACTACACACTGCACCATTATCGGGCTTATCACAACGTATTAGTGTAGATGGAGAGGGGAGAAAAAGTGTGCAAACTTTGCTAGTTTGAAAGTGGGAAAGAAAATGTGAATTGCTTGTGACGTTGGAGCTAGCTGGATGAAATATTAGCGAGATTGTCAGTTTGGCTCTGTCCAATCCGTCTGTTATATTTTTGCAAATATTTGAATCCATAAATGAAGCAAAAATGATTAACTCAACGATAGAGATTATATTATTAAAGGTCGTCATTTTTATTTTCAGACAAGAGCGTGAACACTAATTAAGTAATGACAAGAGATAAATATCTTGATAGACCATTCATCTGAGTAAATGTGCTGGTTTGGGTTATTCCAACCATTACATTCCAATCAACAGGCTTAATTTTTCAACTAGATGAAATTATTCCTAAAATGAAATTTAATGTATTGGATGAGGAGCAGAGTAATAGCGTAAACGACTAGAAAATGGGGCTCCCGCTGTTAGCCAAATTACCGAGGAGCTCGTAATGTGAAGGAGATTACAAACCTAATGAATTAATTGGACCCTTATCGCAAGATAAACAGATGCTGTGACCTTCGATTTTCCGGGGCTTGTGGAGTCTGCTCAGAATTTACATCCAACCTTCCTAGAATCAAAATCGACAACCAGCCTTCTCCTAACAACCTTACCAGCATCCATCCACACTTCAGCTTTCACTACTTTTCCCAGGGAATGATCTCTATTCAAATGAGTCGTGTCTAGGTAGATTATAACAGCTTCCCGAAATCCCGAACCTTAACATCCACGGATGAAACCTCCCTCCCGTAGATAAATTTCCAGTCGTTTCGATATTTTCACCAGAGCGTTTTTACCTCACTAGATCCTTCCCTTTTGAGCTCCCTCTCCTTCCAGATCAGTTCGCAGCCATTTAGCCATGTTATAATCACAACGCACACTGTAATGGGAACTGGCTACGCATGCATGGCTTCACGAACATGTATCTCCGACTGTAAAGGCTGAGTGAAAGGGTTTATACCTGTTTTGGTGTAAACATTTACGTAACATTCCATTTGCCCTGATATTTCAGCCAGAGGAGAAAAGAGAAAAATGAAAGAGACAGGCTGATAGACAGTGGAACGAGGAAGAGTTGAAGTTGGGCTTTACTAGACAAAGCCCACTTATTTGTAGGTGGCATACATAATGGTTAAGGCAGTTTTCAGGAATGGAATGAAATTGCTAGCTGGGAGCCTTCCCAGTCCTGCAAATACGCCTAGGCGTTATGCATGTATTTATATGCTTGGGAGAAAGTTGAAATATTGAAACTTTTATGTATAATGTTGGTTTCCCGTCTTGACAAACGTGGGGAAACAAAAAACGTAAATCTCCCACAATCTCGTGATGCTTTCTTGTTTTCGGTGTGGCAAGAAGATGCATGATCCCCACTAACAATAACACATTCTTAGCCTTCCTTAGTCCCCATATTGATCCTTTTTTTGCGCTGTGCAAACTCGCAAAAAATTTCTGACTAGCTAGTTACCCAAAATTCCTCCAGTTACTATACTGGCATAGGTATATGAAAATCAATTTTTATCATTGTTCCACCACTTTTATTAAAATGTTCCCAAATGGCTTCTGTGACAGTGGAAAATTGGGGAATCGGAAGTGACAAACCCTCGTGTTCGCCATAGCTAATCGAAACAGTTCCCACACATGTAGTGCAGACGTCAACCCAGATAAAAAAAATTACTAAAACCATTTCCCATACCTTGGGGAAAAAAAGTATGATGAACTGCAAGGTGGTCGCTTGTTGTTATCATACAACTTCCCTCCACTTCCTACACGTATAACGAGCATATCTTCAGATAGCACAGTATGAAATGTGGAAAAAAGCGTCAAGGGGAAATGTGCACATCGTGCCTGTGTTCATGACAGACTGACAAAATAAAATGCATATGAATATCCTAACCATTATGACAGGAGCGATAGGGACTAGAGCTGGCACACTTATATCCGTTCCCGTTATCTAAACAAGATTCTCACCTCTCTCCCTCCATCCGCCTGTTGTGGCGTTGTGAGCCGTGTGTACCTGAGTAAGCAAAGCTTTCTCTTGAAAACAAGACTCCTTTCCCCCCTCTCCTTAGAGTGCATAGCCTATAGGCTGCTTAACGACGACGGGAAAGGAAAATAAGATGCTCTCCTCTGAAATTGAGTTTAGCAGACATCTTGTCTAACAAAGTAAGTGTTTTCCTGAGTATGTAAGGTTATAAAAGAAGATGTTCGGACAAAGGAGAAAAGAAGGATTAAATGTTGTCAGATACTTGGTTTACTTAAGAATTTAGGTGTTAAGGGAAGGGAGCGGGGGAAGGAGTCACAGTATGGAACAAGTTTATTGGTGCTAATATTGTAACTTTTGATTCGGATCTAACCCTGATTGTATTTATTGATAAAGTTAAAGAGTATTTGCTGCAATTCAGAAGTAATATTTTTGTTTATATGTAATTGATTGTTTAGATTCTTAGTTTATGATTCGGCTTTGTTATTTTTAATGGTCCAATTGTTTTTGTTTTCACTTGATCAAGCCTCAGTGCTGTGTGTTATTGTATGGAAAACAGCCAATTCGGCTGATACTAATCAGCACACGCTAATAAATAAATCAATACTCAATACTCAAAGTGAAATAAAAATACAATAGGATCGCGCGAGAAAAGGAAGCAATCGTTCCATCATCATTTCCACCATCCTTCTTGTGCCCGCTCCTCCTCCGAAAGAAAAAATTACCACACCACGATATACATACTTCCTCACTCCCTCAGACCTTTTTTTTTATCTCTCAACTTTCTAAGCCCATCTCTCACTTTTTATAGCAACAAGAGGAGGGTAAGAAAAATGCTGAGAGATCATTTGGACAATGATAATGTGAATGTGACACTTACATCTAGGGCTGTAAAGGATAAAGTTGCAATCAAGCTGTTGGTGAAAAAAAAATCCGGGTTGTTTCCATTTATGCTAATTCTTATCGTCAACGAGCTCTTTAGAAGACCTCAACGTCAACGAGTAAATAAAAGTAAACGGTTAAACTCTTCATCTGAGAACGTGCCCAAGCTCCAGTCTCCTCCTAGGATACGGGCTACAATTTCCACTTATTCCATCACTCCGCGAAAACGTGACTAAACGGGAGTGAAAGCGTGGGCCGCAAAATACTTTCTTCCCGATATATTGAAATGGAGGAGGAAACAACAGATTGGGAGGGAAATTGTTGTGTAAATAGAAACGTGGCTATAGGCTGATAAATAAGTAGACATGTTCGGATGAGCACATGAGATAGTTTACAATCTTCATATGGATTGTTTTCCCCCACTATCCTTTTCCAATCTGCTTAGTATAAGGGCTACACATCCACCTCACAGTTGACTATAAAGAAGAAAAGGGACTCCTCCACATTTGGGTTAAGCTTTGTCAAGTGTTCCTCCAATTCAGGAAGATTTCGCAACCTTGTTCTGTTTCCCCTTGTTGAGAGGGAACCCAGTAAGGAAGGTGTTGAGTGTCTGGGAAAAGTTTGCTCCTGATAAATACTTACCACATCTTACCTATTTATTGCTCCTATAACCTCCCAAGCACATCCTATTATTTACGCAATGATAACAACTTGTGTAGTAAATCCTTTTCCAGTATTTGCATATTTTCGATGAGGGAACATGGCTCCCCTTTCAGGGCTCTGTATTTCTATGAACTTTACACGTACTCGTGAGGGAAAGGGGGCTGTGAAGCTGGAATGGTAATAAAAGTAATGACACAGGTATAAAAGAAACTAAGGATGATTTTGGTGGAAGGTTTTGTATGCTTTTAGGAATCCCTAATTCCTTTGTTATATCAACCTTTTAGAGTTGCTCCGTTCTTCTCGCCTCCTTTTTCAATGAAAAAAAAAAAAACAAAAAAAAAACTATCGGCTTATTTGTCACCAGGAATAAAAGTTTTACGTGCCAATTTAGTCTCCTGTTTTAGAGGGGAGGGAAAGGTATGAACCTAGGTAGGTAAGATGTGTCAAAGAAGGTTAATAACTTTTTTCTGAGTACAAAAGTTTCCGAGAAAAATAGGCTGTTCTCAATCTCCAAGTTTAATTTTAATGAATGGCATATATCGAAACTTTTTTAATTAGCTAATAAATAAGGCACGTAAATGCGACTTATTGTTTAGTTAGGCAGCCTAGCGGAACATTTATTTTTAATCTAATTAAACTGCTATGAAGCCATGAACAGAAGATGTATACTTTGTTGAGTCATTGTCTAAGGAATTATAAAAGCAAGTTTTTCGTTTCGACTTTTCTGTTGAGAGTTGGCAGGACTAATGATATAACTGAGGAGGCTAAGGAGTAAGGACAGATGAGAGTTTGGATTGTGTTAGTTCCCAAGGTATACCTAACAGAATCCTTCAAAGTTGAATTGCCATCTAGCTCAAGTCATTTTGCTCAACTGTGACCTATCCCAAGTTGGAAGTTTCGAAGGGGAAATATGGCAGAAGCCGTCGATAAACACGAAAGAGTTCCGAAATAAAACATGTTTTTTTCTCTCCAACTTGCTCAAATACACAAGTAAAATCCTGACAACAAAAAGAATGTAATGGGTCCAAGCTGTTACCCACTACTTAATAAAAATAAACTACCTACAACAACTTGTTCACTTGTTGCATAACTAATATTTCATGAAGGTACATAATCCAAGCGATACAACTTCAATTCACGACAAAGCCTTCTAGTTGGTTATAAAACAAGAGGAATTAATTTCTTTCGAGCTTCCATTTAAACGGCCCTCCATTCCTCCTTCACTGTTGTCAGACCTACATTCTCAAGGAGAAACTGTCAAAACTTCACTTCCCTCCAAAACATTGTATGAATACATGTACTTTAATTGATGTTCACTCCAACAATACTAATACTACATACCTACATGCCTACATATTTTTTTATAAAAATGGTGCTTATCTGAAAAAAAAATTCCTAAACTGTAAGTACCCCATTTCCCTTTCATCTATCAAAGTACAAAACATATAAGGTAAACAAAATGGACATTTCCAGCACTCCTTTTTTTGTTGAGAATCGCGGCAGGAGGTCCACAATGCAAGAGCGACCCTCTCCTCTATAATCATTACGACAAGACGACAACTGACTTCGCCAATAAATCCCAGTCAAAACAAAATACACTTTGAGTCCTTTCACTCACATCAAGAGAAAAGGCCCTCAACGAACAAAACTGGAGATGTGTTGAGTATTTCCTGTAAAAAATAGAATTATAGCTTTTGTCCTGACAGTTGTGCTTCTCACGTTCTGCTTTGAAAGCCTATTACATTTTCCCTGTATGCATTTATAATGTCTACCTTTGTGTGACTACGGGAGACACACAGATATAGAGACAGAGGAATTGGAATTGCTAAAGCAATTTTTCCCCCTGTTCTTTATTCCTCTTCCCTAATATGGTAGTCAAAGTGCTAAGGTGAAAGATTTCTCCATTCCTGGATTCCTGAGCATTTCATTCCTTGTGAAAAATGCATGTGAAGCCTTCTGACATAATACTGTCTTCCACTCCACACAAACATCGGGGGAAAAAAGACGGGGACAAACTGACTGGCTAAGGCACCTAGACTAGGAGAGGGAAAAAAGCTCCCGTGCATACTATCAAAGTTGCCCTGTTGCAAGTTTGCAAACATTTCCACTTTCTCAGCAGCCACATGGTTTACTTTATGGGGAAGGAGAAAGGAGCACGACTTCACACAAAAACAACCGTAGCGGAATTTTAGCAGTTTTTCTTCTTCTCTGAGATAAGTATATCCTATATAGGTATACTTATAGTACAGTCCCTGTACCTGGCTGGATACTCTATCATTCCTACATTTCTGCGCCCATGCCTATACCTTAGATAGGGACTTGGATCTAATAAGTAAGTTACAACTCCTTATTCTCGTTCGTCAGCTTTCTTCCTGGGAGAAAAAAGGGGCTCCGGTGTGCTCTTTTTTTTCTTATCTGACTGGAGAGGAAAGAAAAGTAGCTTTATTTCTTGTTTGTTTTAGACCACGATTGGAATCTTATCGTGGGGTGGTGGTGGTGGAGGAAAAGCTGAAAGCTCTTTGTCCAAGTGCACCACTTTGCTCACTCTATCTGAGGATCTTGAGAGAGACATTATTATGTGTACTTTGGATTCTACATATTTCCATTTAAATGTGTATTTTCCAGGTTTTATCTCCCTTTTTATTCCTATTTTGCTCCCTTCGAATAAAAAAAACCGCAAAAGGGCTGAGAGCCACACAGCAGATCCCTTTTTACCATGAGGATTTTTTTTTTCGCAGGCTTCCTCTTCCCCTATTATTAACTTGCGACCGTTAGGTGAAACGCAAGTTACTAAGATCGTCTGGGCAGTCTGTCCGTCTGTCTGTCTGTCCGTCTGTCTGTCTGTCCGTCTGTCTGTCTGTCAACACGATAGCGTCTACAGTTTTGAATTTTTTTGTGTTTTCTCTCTGTCAGCATTAGTGTTTACCAAAATCACAGATCGAGTTCGTTAACCAACAAACTCGGTTAACACCAACACCAGAAAAAAGCGAAAAAGTGCAACAATTTTATGTAACGTTTTAGAGGAAATATGGACTTTTACTATTAAAAAAGCCATGCAATTTTATTTGCACCAATGTTGTGCCAAATAGACTTTGGTCGTGTAGGACACAATAGTGATCATTAATTGGCACCAACAGTTCGATACGAAAACAGCTTAATTTTTTTGCAATAGGTTTTTATATTAAAAATACAGAATATTTGAAAATGGTAATTTTTGTGACGTACAAATTACTTTCGTATAGGATAAAATCTGATGCAAAATTTGACAACCAGACCAACACGATGACTTCATTAGTGCAACTACATAAATCATTGCGCCAAAAGTCGACACGTATTGTAGTAATTTTCTTTTGAGGTTTTCATAACACAGTTTTCTGTAATTTTAATTGAACACGCGTACTTTAATGGTTGCCAAGGTTATGTGCCTTATCTATTTTGGTCAGGTGTGTTGAGTTTCCCATACTGTATCCGGTCGCAAGTTTGTATAGCTGTGGATGGCTAGTTACCTCACCAAGACGACCTTCTTCCCTCCAAATATATATAATTCCCATCAATTACACTTGACTTCCTTTGCAGGATAAATGTAGGTATATTAGGAAGGTATACCTTTTAAGTTTTTTTGCAGGGTGTTATTAGAATTCTCCCACAGATTCAAGTAGGGCATTGGGAAAGGGCCTATGACACCTTGCACAAAGATTAAACGATAGGGATTTAGGAAATTGTCAAGAATCCTTATGACCACGATGGGGAGTTTTTGATTTTAGCAGGTATACATGTGTACATAATGTGCACTCCTTGACTTGTCTAAACACCGTGGATTATAAGCAATTAAATTGAATTAGGGCTTTAGATTCAGGAAAACTTCTTAATTGAGCCATAGGAATGTGGTCTCTGGAATGGAATGGCTGTAGGTCTTTTATCATAGATTTCTCCATTCCTCCGCTCCTCCAACTATATAATTTGGGATGAGCCCTGGTGACAAATTGCATTCTACGTGAATAAAATTTGTTTTGTGTTATTTCCCCATTCTTAGCTCCTGGCTCCCAATCTGAGTAATTTCCACTTGGGCTCCGTCTTTGTCAGTCTTTTAGCTGGGGCTGTTCTGGAGTTGTCCGGAAATCGAAGATTAAGCTGTTCAGACGGGAGTTGATCAAAAGTCGGGAGAGCTAAGTCAGGTGGAAAAGTTTTCCTTGTGTCACCTCCGCTCTCAGCCCCTTCTCTCAAGCTGGGAGTAGTGCGTTTAAGTGTCTTAAATCCTCACTCTGAGAAATGAAGTATATCAAAATATTTAATTTAAAGTAGGATAGGGAACTCTGATTGGATTTGATATTTGCCTCGTATTAACTTCTCAAGCTGACTATGTCCCGTCATCTTTTACAACTTTGTCAGTTTATTTCAAACTAGCGTCTCCCAAGTACCTCCGTATTTTCTCCTGTTATTGCCCAATACCCACGCAGCCTATTCAATATTGACTTACATTTTGTCCTCAAATCTCCCAGTCTTGCCCTCCTATACTGAAAGTATTGCGTTGTAAGGCTGAAGAGTAAGGAACTAAACAACACCCACAGGGCAAGATATAAAAAGCCTAACTAGCTAGTTTCCGATTTTCTTCCGACCCAAAATCCCCCCCATTTACTGCCTATTCTGCAAATGCTCTCCTTTATACCAGAAATCCCTCCACACAAACAAGAGGGAAAAGACATCGATGTTTACGAGCGGCTTATTTTTCGGTAGGTGAACATGTAAAAAAAGTGCTGGATGTCCAACTTGTTTGTCGGGAATGTTGCAATGCTATCAATGTAAGAACAAAACAAAACTACTCCATAACAAGGAGAAAGTAAGTGGGTTTTGAGTTTTCAAAATCCTATCAACGACTTTTGGCAAGACAAGATCAAGGATGTTTTTCCTCAAGCATAATGAAATGAATGTTAGAAACCCAAATGGACATGGTTACCAGCTATTTGCGACCTACTTTCCCTTTCCTTTTGTACAGCTATTTTTAGTTTGGTGAACATGCCCCTTATTGGCTGACCTTATATCACGGGACCTAAGGATTGCGACGTGTAGCGTTACAAGTTTCCCAACTATGGACACGCATTAAAACTTATTGAACAGTGAAAACGGTTCGATACAATCCATATTGGCAATTTCCAAAGTAATTTCCATGTTATTTATAAAATACTAATAATTTTCCCATAACAGTAAATAAGCATTCGGTAGTTATCCGGAAGTTGCTTCAATGAGCTTGGCATTTATTTATTGTTATTATTATTCAATTGTAGAATTGGGGTCATCCATATAAAAGCTTCCCTGAAATCTATATTAAAATAGCTCCACTTGCTTAATACTTATTATCCTTTGAAGTTCGGAGAAAGCAGTGGAAAGAAAATTAAGAACTGCTCGACAGGCTTAGTTCAAGGTTTCTATTAGATTTTCAAACCGGCAAATGACATCTAAACATCTTATTTATGATTTTGCCCCGAGGCTCACCAGCTAAAGGAGGGGATATATATATGCTTTTGCTCAACAAGAGCTAGAGGAGGGTCCAAATTACAAGTTATTTATTTTCTTTGTTGGAATGACTTGAAGGGACGACAAATATATTTCAACTAAAAAGTAGTTTTCCCTCCCACGCTTTCCCCAAACTGGTAAAAATACAGGCCATTCCTGTGGACAAAAGTCAATTTTCATCAGAAGGATTGTGATTGTGTGCAAAAACTCCTTCTAACTCAAACTCTCTTTGACATTGCTCATATTCCACACCCAAACCAATAAACCCCTCCGCCCTATGGTTCCCCCATGGAACTGTTTACCTGACATTATTATATCCACCAATTTTTTCTTCATAAATTGGTAACGTCCTTCAACGACACTTCTCGTCCCATAAGGCAATGGCACCATAACTAATATATATTTTCTTTCATCAACATCTTAACCCAAGAAAAGTGAAAGGAGAGGCCCAGCGCGAAAATTCCACCTTCTTGAGAAAGCACTCAAGCCCTTTTTCATTTACCTTTCCATTGTTGACTACGGAAATCTCCAATGAATACAGTCAGGCTGATTGCTATCTCTGAGTGAGAGAAAGTTAATTAGCAGCGTGATCTTTCTATTAGATAACTCCTTCTGAAGGAATGCTCAGAGTCCCATTATTGTTTTAAAAAGGATTTCTCTCTGCGGCTACATCCAACACACTTCATTGATAATATCTTCCGACCTCAAGGATAATAATGATAATGCGCCTTGGCTACACAAATCGACGTCATTAATGATGAGTCCGGAAAGGTAACGAGATTTCCCAAATACGACAAATAATACTTGTAACCCCACAACCCAAACATATCAGACCTTCATACCGGAGCATAGCCATAGTTATCATCACCCTCAGCATCAACAGCACGTAATAAATAGGTTATGAAATTTATATACTTTCCCCACTTATATAACATGAAACTAAAAAAAAAACTAGTGAGCAGTGACACAGGCGTCTTGTTCCCTCAGACTTGGAGATTATTTCAAATATTTTACCTTTCTCTCATGTTCCACTGCCATCAGACCTTTTTTTTAATAGTAAATACATAATATTATGACATGGCTCCCATTTCACGAATGCTTTCCTAGGTCCGGAGGTTAAGAATAGACCAGGTATATACATTTTCTTTCCGAGAACTCCAATAAACTCCCACTACCATTTAAGGATATTAATGGTCCTAAGCTTGATGTATGTATATCCATCCACTACTTTTTTTATTCTTCTCTCACCGTTCAATTAATTTTCCCTTTAACGGAGAAGAAAAATCTCACAATAAACTGGGTGCTAACGTTATTGCACTGCCTACTTTTTTTTGCCGATCGCCTCTTTTGATCTTGATTAAGCAGCAAGTCACTAGTGCCTTTTCTTATAAAAAACGGGGAAAGAGCCGGGTAAATGGAGAGTAATACTAACTATGATAGAGCGTAACTGATGGCTGATTTACCTTTGAAATAATTTTGCACGCAAAGAAACCTTTACAAAAATAAATAAAAGAGAGGGGGAAAGGGGAACGAGTGGGAAGGTAAGGAGCCTATTTTTTCTAGTGAATACCGAACTAATAGTGAAAATGGATATCTATACGTCTACAGTAGTAGGTTTCGGTTTCTGGCAGGTCTGCATGCAACTCTTGGTGAAGGTAGTGGGGAATAGGAACACTTTACTTTCTCCTGATTTTTAATAGGCAGAGTCATGAGGAGCTCCGGTGTGTGAATGACTGTGCCCATGCATTAAAGAGCTATTATGGAGTCGGCTATATTTCTATCCATTTATCTTTTGTGACATGAAAGTCAATATATGATGAATGGGACTGGAAATTTACGTGTGGGCTGTTCGCCTCCAGTTTTACGCTTTTCGGGCTGGGGGTATCCATATCGTAAGGTGCTTAGCTATGTGTGGCTAATAATGTATGACAACCTTGCTGCTTTTATCATGCCATAAATAATTCAGAACGTATATGAGGATGTGTTGACAACCGCTAAGTAACTTTCACAGATTCTCAAGCCGAACGGATAGACGTGCTCAATTAACTCGCCAAATTAAAGGCAAGGCTTTTGGTGACACAACGCTTTGACAATTTTGCAAGATACATGGGAAGGAAATGGTTTAAAAAACTGACGTAAAATATACTTACATCGTGCTTGATTTATCTTCCAAATTACTCTGCTTTAATATCTCAGACGGAAATCGCGTATTTTTTTTGCATAGCGCCATATACCTTGAGGCACACTGATATGTGCTGAAATTAAACTGTGATACAGCTCGTGTAGCTCTTCGAGCGTCGTCTTATAGTTTTCCCCCTTTTTAGCACCCCATCATGTGTCAAATCAAATTTCTTTCCCCCAACAGTGTTATCCACTTTTAGAATGCTTTTGGCCCATGTTTACGTTACGGTTTCGTTAAGTGGCCCAACTGGGGAGACTTGTCCTACTAAATAATCAATAAATATATTCATGTTTATCGATTTATCTCAATAATTTTAATGGTGGGATGGATAAAAAAGGTAGGTAGGTAGGTGGCTCGAGTTGCATGCACATACACAGAAATTATGCTATTTTTGCAGAGCAACCTCTCCCAAAATAGTGCATAGGTGTAGCATATTGTTCTGTTGAATCTGCTTAGATAGGTATATCAAGCTACCAAACATATTCAATTTCAGCCCCACCGACTCCTTAACACTTATTGAGAGGTAGGCACATACTGTTTAGGATAAATTGTGGAGAAAGGTCTCCACTACTTGAGAGGTTTCTACTCTCGCAAAACTACTTTCCGTTTCCACCAGACTATGCAATCATTCAACTCGGCAATAATGAATAAACTTCTCAGACAAAAAAAGCCGTTGAAGAAATGAGAAGGAGAAAATAAAACTTTTTCATTGCCTGGAAATACCTATTCTATTTATTATGCTGTACCTGAATACACCAGTTTCACGAGAATGGCTAAAGAGCTAACAAGGTGTTTGCCGTTTTTTTTCGCCGTATTCAATTCTTTCATTGCATTCATTATTTTTAATTACTATTCCAAGAATAACGCATTGTGAGCGCTAGCTACGCGGACTCCACTATAGAATGCGTCATCATACGTGGAATGGGTTTCCACAAAGTTTTCAAAATTTCCAGGCAATATATGCATTACGTACGTCATTTATAATGTGATGAATAGGAAATGGAGAAAGTTTTACACGTTTCATTCACTAATCCAATGAACTACGTCAGAGCCAGAGGGTTTTCAATATTTTGGAGGGAAGGTGTTGCCATAGATGCTATCTTCCCCCTCCTTAATATATAATTTGGCTATAATGAGAACAACGTTTTGTTACGTTACTCGGCTAACTAGCCTTCATCCATAATATATAGGGGACTATACTCGGGCGTACTTAAAATTAATCACAACTTGTGTATTCAAACCTAATGGCTAACATCCTTTAAAAATATTCACTTATCAAACATCAAATATTGGATTATTGTTAGAAAGCAGTAAAAAACCCAGTTGCTATACTCATGTGTCCCGTTTACTTTTGCGTGATTAGCCTAGGATGTGACATTTATGTATATAATGATGCGCAAATCGACTCGGTCACTTTCTCCTCTGGCCATATAAGCATAGATGTATGTTTTATAGTATAAGATAAGATAAGGGTGAACAAAAGTTATGTTCCTTTTTCACTATTTTCATTAAATCAAATTTGGATTTACAGGTCGCGTGCTTTCCCCTTATTTTCCTTTTCCATCTGAAGCCTACGCAGTGAGCTTTTCCCGTCATGGTTTAAGGAGTTCCTTTGAACTCCATTCCGTACGTAAATTTGTAGTCATAAAAATTTATCCGGGGAAAGTAATGGGAAACACTCCCTTTCTACTTGTAAGCTGATACAAACGGGCTGTGACTTTGATGTAGGAAAAAAAAATGTATGCTAAAGTGAGAAATGTTTTTGAGAGGATTTTTTTCCCTCCTTCTATGTTTTCCTCCGTCCGGCAACAACAGTTTGAACTTTATAAGTATAAAAGGATCAGTGTTTTTTGTAGGAATTTTCTTGTTATTTTTTTCAAATAAAATTAAGGTTTTTGTGGTCCCGTAAATTTTCCCCAGATTCTCCTATAGTTAATGTCCCACTACCCTGTGGAATGTAATTATAATAGATTATTTTAAGATTGAATGTCTGCATCTTTATCCCCCCATCTGTGGAATGAATGGCTCATGTAATCGATGCTCCCTGCCATTCCAGGGGAGGGACGATAACTGTATTTTTATTCCGCACGAAACTATTAATGATTCCATTTTTTTAACGTTTCCTTTCCAAAAAACACATTCCTGTTATTTAACTACCAGGCTTGGAGCTACAATTTTGCATGCTATGTATGCCGTTTTTTACATAATTCTATATAAAAAACGCGTCATTTCAACTTTCATATACGTCACTGAGCGCCTAGAGTTTCCCCATATTTATATAAATGGGTATCAGCACTCCTGTTTAGTTCATAATCCGGTCGTTTACTACTCCCCAACTTATATAAGACAGTTAAGCACTTATGTCCATAAAATTGAGGAAGTTATGTCTGGTGAAATTTTTTTGATTTTCATCAGTAAAAGGGCAACTGAAAAAAAAGTGGTCATTCAGGTAAAAAAAAGGAGTGCATATGTAACGAAACTCATTTCGTACACCATCACGCTTCTCACTTCCTCAGAATAGTGGATTGTGTGGATTGCGTTCCTCATTTCCACCCAGTCTTATATGTATAGGCTTTCATGTTGCAGCAAAAAAACTGGAGAGAAAGGAGTAAAGTGAGCTGAAGGAAAAATAGAAAGTTTTTCCTGGCTACTATTTTCCCCACTACTCTCGTGGAAGATAGCATGGAATGAGCCTCTCCACTCAGGTTATATTTTTTTTGCAGTGTGATTACTATGTTGGTGGGCGAGGAGCTGGGGAAGCACAACTTTGAATGTGTAACTTGGGAAGGTCCAACAACTTCTTTGTGCATACTATGTCCAAAGTTGAAGTTTGATTAGTCCAATGACGGGATATAAAATATACAATACTTTTCTCAACACATACACAATGCCGGGCTGGCATAACATGAGGCTCGTACTTTTTTATTGGTTTGCCATTTCAGCTCACTCCGCACTTTGCTGACTTTCTCGATACACTATAAAAAGACGGGGGAGCGGAAGGGAAAAAATGAATTGCACGCAAGCAATTAAGTATTTTTAGGCATCTTCATATTTTTATCCCTTTCTCCGGAGTATAAATGGGTTGGTTGCTCTATTCAGCGTTTTATTAAATGCGCATAATACTAAATATACACATTCCTGGGAAAACTTTTCCTCCTTTATATTGTTACTTCTGTTTGGGTTGAACTTTCTCTCCGTTGAGCTGGGAATGAGGGAGACGGAGTAAGTTGGGCTCAGAGAGAAAGGCCAAGTTCGGTATTGTTTACTATGAAATTAGCTTGTTATAGTTTTTGACGGGCTGGAGACTTTCTCCGTTGACTAAATTATTATGAATTATTTGCTAAATTAGCTGAATTAAAAATTTCAGATTGGAAGTGTATACAGTTGGAGGATAAAGGCTGGAATTATGTATGAATTGGAGGGGAATAATAGCTATATGTAAAAATGCAATTTGCTCCTTGTTTTTTCACAGGAAACCATGGAAATCCCTGCTATTCAACTGAAACTTTTGCCAATATGGACCATGGCATCTAGCAAAATGCGAAATCTCACGATAGGGGAAAAACATCGGGGAGGCGTGTACTTGAGTGATGATAGATGTGTGTTTCAATCATATTTTGAAAACTTGATTCGTTATTAGTGAACATAATCATACAGAATTTAAAAGAAAGTTATTAGTTACATGATATACAATTACCACTAAAATTATATAATGTTAGGTAGGATAGGACGTGTTGGGGAAGTTAGATAAGAGTTGAGAGAAGCTTAAGAATTAACATTAATAGATTATAGTTAGTCGTTGGATATAAATATGTAGATAGTTTGCTAGTGAAAATTATAAAATGTAGAAGATAATAACTAAATAGGCTTCTTTTTTTAGATATTCGGCTTCCTTCAAAATTGCGCATTAGCCGTTGTTGAGTGTTTACTAATTTTTGCGATAGAGGATCAGTGGAAAGAGAATAAGCCATTTGTAAAAGTGCATACAAGAAAGGATTTCCTGCAGCGGCAAATTAAAACAAAATCTATTTTACAGTGCAGCCAACGTCTACAGAAGCCCTGGAATTACCCACTTTGGAGAAATGAATGTAAAATAATTCAGCCCGAGATTTATAGTTAGGATGTAGAAATCCCTGAAATGACAAAGTGGAGATGCATTCCTCAAACATGAACCATATTCAGGATCTATAATCCACTTGAAACTTGGACTTCCTTCTCGTCAACATCCAAACCAACACAAGCATAACACCAGTGGAGGTGTCGTAACCAACAAAAGAACCTTTCACTATGAGGCCTCTAACTGTGTGGACTCTCTTTCTCCTCCTTTACGGTAAGTTACACTTTGCTAAATACTTTTTAAGGTCAACTAGAGCGGGACTAATTTATACAATTTGCATACTTCCCCATAAAAAACACACTCGCATTGGTATATAAACTTCTGGGAAAGTTTATATGTTTTGCAAAAAAGTTATTAGAAACAGATTAACTAGCTTTCTCCACATAAAGCTGTTTTCAACCATAACATACCGTAACATAGCAGCGTTCAGAAGCGCTTCCATCGCCTACATTTGAAGTTGTTGTTTTTGGAGAAGGGAAATCTGACTGAATAAGTCCTGCACTTTGTTATGACTACATCCTTAAAACTGTAGTATTACGTACCCCACTATGGAGTGGAAATCTAATACTTGGCAAAAAACCTAAGCTTAACTTATTGTTAAGGACATTCAATAAACAAAGACATTTTTTCTCCTTTTGTTCTCTCCACATCTCATCTCCAAAGGGGCTCTCTGAGAGGTTCAAAAGTGCTACTTTTAGCCCACAAAATGTTGAAAGGTAAAAAGTGGTAAATATATGCATGGAAATGGGGACTCCTCGTTAAAATTCCATTTGAAAAAAGGAAACCCTAGTATAGATCCTCATTTCTATACAGGATCTCCCTCCCCCTCCACCTTGCCCCATGATGAATACGTAAGTGAAAGAAAACACGAAAAAGATTTTAGGGGAAGAAAAAGCTGAGAATGTTTTAGCATGGAACAACTCATAAGAGCACTGACAAAAGTATGGGGGTCTTTGGAGACCCCTCCATAAATACACATTTATAATGGGTTTTGAGGTGGAAACTTCATTATTCTGACTCTCTCCCTTTTACTTACAGGTTGGGTGGGAACACATTCCAAACACGCATATATCTCCATGATATTAGCAGCTATGGAAGTTTGGCAACTTATGCTTACCTATTTACAGATGAGTCGTGTTGATTTTGATTGGGAAGCTAGTTTAGGACGATCGATCTGATTTCAAATGAATTTCTTGCAAATGGAAAAACCAATTTGGTTAGTTCAAGTCGGCCATTTCCATATTGCGAGTGGGTCAGGGAACGCTGAGTATCGATTATTTAGCTTAGTTGGACCATTTGTAATGACATAAAGTTTGATTGTTAAAGTCTTCAATTGAGGAGTGTAGTAGATGGATGGGGCTTGTGTGAGAATAAAGCACATCTCCAGTGGGGCCATTGTACGATGGAGAGGCCTTTTAATCACGAGTCACGATAGTGCGTCGTAATAACACATCCCTGTCAAAATTACCAAACAATGAGCTGAAAAGTCCTCTTCAAAACTTATTAGGTATAAAATTCCTCGTAATGGGACAGTGTTCTCGGAAATTTGCAAACAAGAGTAGCAAAAATATAATCATATCACTTGGTTTTAACTATTCCATTCATTATTTTTGCACTTAATTAAACAGAATATAGAAACAGTATTACAGAAATAGCTCATTCATATTTTTAGATTCTTGTTCAAATAGCACCCAGAAACCTATTGACCCTTTGCGTGGCCCCACGAATAGTATTATGCAATATTAAACAGTTTCCCTCTAATAATAACCTTGTGCTGAACGATTCGAGCATCGCGTTTCAATATGGATTCAATGCCCAGTTAGAGTATTGATTGTGAATTGGATAGCAATGTATAATTGAAAAGTTGTGAATTTTTTTCCCCCAAAAAAAATCAAATGTAGCGTGAAAGGCCGAACCGATTTTTTCAAGGAAAAGAATAGATTCTGGTGGATCACGACCAGGCCATAAAATATGGATAAGCGTTTTATGGGATTTGGACCAAAAGCATTTTAGCCAAGTGGTCCTCATCCCCATTCTTAACAATGTAGATGCATAAAAGATACCCTATCAAGATATGAAGATAAGGTGCCCATGTACGTCATGACACTTACAAGGTTTACAAGCATAACCTTCTTCGTGCATTTCATTCCAATGGTGAATTGGAAATTTTCATTTGAGGAAATTTCACGTTAGCCTGAATTGATTCAAGATCCCTAGTTTTGAAATGAGGTCAGTCTCACTTCAAAAGTTTGAAGAAATCTCCACATTTCCTTGCTCTGCAATTGCACTATTGTCATTTTAAAAATTTTTGTGGAAATTGAAATGATAATCGCGAGAAGGTCTGAAATTGGTATGAATTCGAGTTACCCATGCATCAATAATAGGTATACATATTTAAAGTTTGATTTTTTGGGGAAAGTGGAGTACTTCGCGTTAAGCTGCAGCTGCACACGGTTGAGTTATGATCACCATAATCCATAACAGTCTAAAGTGAAAATCGGGAACAAAATCGAAACAAGTTTGGTTTGTAAGATGGGCCAGTTATAAAGGTAGACCTATAAAGCTTCTAGAATTTACACAATTACTATCAACATTTCCTACCAATAACAATAACAAAAGTGAGAAGGTCTCGAAACCAGCTGAATAGCACCATTTCAAGGGCTAGCTTAAGCGTATTTTATTACTGAGTATCAGAGTGAAAGTAGCATATTACACAATGCATCTCATACCTAGATCTCGATGATTATTTCGATATTGAAAAAGCATAAGATCAAGTAGTAAACAGAGCTAGTTATATAGATATAATTAAAGATAGATAAATAAATGTGCATATGATTATTCCATTTTTCTTCAAAGCCTACATTCCTTATCCTTTTCCTAACCTAAGAAAGCATTATGCGAGCAAACTATAATGAGGATTTCATAAGTAGAAACAACGATATTTCTTCCGATCTCTCCTATTAGCCATATGCAATGGGAAAAGTACATATTAGAATTGATACGTGCTTCGCAATCCACAATTTCCCAGCAATGGGCCCAAACAACCTTCAACAACAGCTCGTTTACTTTTCGATCCTATTTTCCCATCCATATTATCCCCATTTCACTATTTCGAAGGTAAAGAAAATAAGGTATGTGAGCCAGACATTGTTTCGGTTAGAAAAAAAGGATCCCTCCCATGCTTGCTGCACAACAAGTACAATATATATATCCAGTGAAAAAAAGGGTTTTTTAAGTGAAAAGTAAAAAGAAAGGGAAAACTTGTCCAGGACTTGTTCACTTTAGCAATAAAGGAAGCTAAATGCCTGTGAATAATGTTTCATAAGTTGCCGTTCCTGTGGCTTGCACCTTTTTCCCCGACCCTCCTGTCGCCTCATATTTTACCTGATACTGACTATAGTAAATACCCAAACAACATTCCCGATCACCTTTGTTTACTCCCTAAAGTACTGTTTTTTGCGCATCATCCACTACATCATCATGTAAAGGGTCTTGTGTTCCCTCTGAAAAAAGAACGCTCCAAATTATTATCAAGACAAACACAAAAAGCACCTTTATTTCATTGCTTTCTCCAAAAATGCAAAGTGAATTGATGCTTTTAGTGAGGCACAGACGGAGAGAAAACGGAGCCGAGAAGTATAATAGGGTAGGAAACACAATGGAAATATTAGTGAGGACAGGGAGATATGAAAATGCAGACAAGCACTCTCTTCATGCAATAATACCCAGTCATCTACACACACACGATATGAAAATGCAATAAGTTCCCAGTTAACTCTTATATCCGTATCTCCATCCCGTCCGTAAAAAAAAGTTGCTTTTGTTACGGTGGGGGAGAATAAGCCTTGACGAGGAAGAAGAGTCTACATGCCATATCCACATTACGGAGCGACGACGATGTCGTCTTGCTCCAAAAATGTATACAGGTTATATCATTGTTTACAGCCACTTGAGCAAATTTTTATCTCAAAGAAGAAAATGAAATACAATGAAATACCTCTTTTCTCTCATCGTCTCCGAGACGATCCAGAGCCCCGGCCTGGATTATAAAACTAACAATAAAGTTAAGCATAATCATAATAATAATAATAATGTAGGGCAATCTGAGCCCTCCATTTGACTGTCGCATCCTTTTCCCTAGTGGGTTGAGCCAGCTCTCAAGGAAAAGGACAGGGACGCGGGGAGGAAGCTGGAATGCAGCTTTTTCGAGCAAAGCCATTACAATTAGAGAAGGGGACAAGAGAGTGGAATGAGCAAGAAGGGAACAAGAACTTTCTCCAACTTGGCATATATAAAATATCCCAGACTTTATGCCAACTTCCCATTGTTTCATATTTTTTTTTTTCAGGATAAGCGGAGGAAAATTGAGTATAAAGCTGACACTTGCTTTATCCTCATTTGAGATATGTAACGACATGACGTCTCCAGCTACATTCATGTTAATGCCCAGCCGTTGACATACTTTTTAATGCAAAACTAATTCTCCAACTAAGATAGGGACGGATTGTCTTGTCCCTGGCACTTAACTTTCCAGCCATCATCATCAGCCCCTCTCTACAAGAAAAGAATGCTGTTGAGGCACTCCATTATTCAGTTATCAAAAGTGAATAATACAGGACAAAAAATTCCAAAGGGTTTTACAAGTAATTTAGGAACCTTTTGTTGGAGCCTCTATAGCCTGATGATAGTAATGATAATCCTGTTACCCCCACTAACCAGCTAGCTGACTCCATCCCGTTCCATTTGAGTGTCCTCCAGAGCGGTATCTTGATGTAGGGTTGCTCGCAAGCGAAAATTTTTATTGGAAAGCTCCTCATTAGCGTATCTAATTTATTAGAGTGTGGACATGCAAACTGTCAGCATGCGCAATTTCCCCTGTTACAATTATCATTTTACATCCACTAACACAAAGGGAATTATGATTACATAAAGCTAAACATGAGCAAAGCACATAAGACATATATAGTTAGCTACATGATAGGGAACTTATATCCATAAAACTTTCTTTCCTTCCTTTCATATGATATAAAAAAGTATATCCATCCCAAAGTAAACAGCCCCCTTTCCCCTTTATTACGAGAATGGAAATAGCTATAGTTAATAAAGCATAAAATTGATTCTAAAGGTTGAGCTCAATAAACGGATGTATCACATTATTGTGTAGCATCCATGAGTCTACTTAATATTAAACTGAGTACATATGTCCTTTCAGTATTTTTTTTATCTGATACAAACCAACGACTACCCAGTCACTCCACAAAATATAAAAACCCGCGCGCTCGTTACACTTTACAACGTCCCTATACAAATGGAAATTTATTGCTCTTAATGGTAATAGAAAAGGCTGCCACCAGGCCCGTCAACCATACAATTACATCATAAAAAAGTGGTCATAATAATAAGTAGTAATATTGATATGGTGAAAGCGTTTTTGGTCGGCCGACAGACAGGGCCATAAAAAAAACGCTGGGATGACTTTAGGCATACAGCCCATATAGTAACCTCCACGATATCTGTGCATGCACATGTGTCAGAGTTACGATGGACGTATTATGTATTTATTACGTCTGAATGCATACAAATATAGTCATGATAATTTCGTTAAGGTAGTTTCTCCAGGAGTACTACAACTATCACTCAGCCCGAGGAGCATGAAGAGGGGGGAAGCGGAGTGAAGAAGGGAATTTATTGGACACCACAATAGAACACATTAATTCCTCGAGCGTACGTGACGTGGAACTGTTAAATGTTTCATAATTCTTATGGGAAGTATGACATAAATATATTATGAGGAGAAATATTGATTGCTGACATGTCATACCTCACAAACCTTTTTTTACGTTCGCTATATATACTTTTTTTTTACTATGTTCCGGTTCGTTTTTTATCAATTCCATGCTAATGCTGGACTACTCTCGGAATTCATTATTTTGACACTGTTGGACAACTCAAGCCTTATCCAGCACGCACTACCCCACATGCTATAAATCCATGAAGGGGTGCACTGCGCAAATATATGAATAAAGTGGGCTGATGTCATTGAGGATTCGAGGAGCGTCACGTGGATCATATCAGGATAGGCTTTCATTTCGGCGTGAAATATATTTTGTAGTATTTAATTAAAGTTGAGCGCTAACTGTGTCAGATGTTCCAAAAATACATTTTTGGGTGCGTCAACTTTGTCCTAGAATCTTAATAATATATTGATGCTAGAGTATATTGAAGCATTAGAGTATCATTCAGCTTTTCAAAGTTTTTTTTTCATTTTTCTCTGAAATTGGTAATGACGTATTCAGACGATGGAATTCCAATTCCAGGGGAATTTTATAATGGGAAATTGATTGCTATTCGTGTTTGAGCTGACGTGACACCTTCACAAAGTCAGCCTTTGAAATAAACTAGCAAATCAAGGATAGGCAGGGGACAGTGACAAGGAGACAAATTGATTTCGTAACGTTATATTCTGAATATGACTTGAAAGACAATGACTGATTGTGGGAATCCCGTGTTCCCCTCCACGTCTCGTGCTGTTAGGAAAAGTATGGCACGATAACAATTTTTCAACCTTCTTAATACAAACCGAGCCTACAGGTATGTGCAGTCCTTGATCAATTTTTAAATCCCCTTTTTTCCTCGCTTGTTTTGCAGAACAAGGAATTCTTTTGTAGGAAATGCTTAATTCAAAATAGCCAATGAGGTTGTGATGTAATTTCTTGTAAAATAATATCAATCTACTCGTCAAGCTTCTGATATGACCTTGTGATGTCGGTTTTTTGATAGCGATGATGATAAAAGCGCCACGTATTCAATATTCATTTACTTTGGCAGGGTCGCCCATCTTTTTATAGAAATGATCAAGACATGACTCGCTGACTCTTATAAAAAACCAATCATGTTAGAATCGCTGCAGTTATTAACTGTCCCCGTCATAGCGTTAATTTATTTAGTCACGCTGAAAAAATAGTTGTTCCGATATCTACCTAAGTACGTCAGTTGTATCAAGTTGTTTATTTAGGCATGTGACAATGTTCGGACTTGAATGGTCACCGGTGGGAATAGTTGATTACGAGATATTTTTTCTAGCCATGTGGAAACTCGGTTGTTTTGAACATTGAAACTGTTGTTTTGTTTGTGCCTTTTCGTAAATATTTAACATCGAAGGGCAAAAATTGCGCCCAGTTTGCAGATGTCTTGGTTAGATATTTCGATAACAGATTTTGACATTGGATAAGGGGCTTTTGTCTACTTCCTTAAATGCTTAACTGTTGCCTTGAACTACATTTACTTGACAAAATATTTGCTCAATGAACGCAATGAATTGCACTGATGTTTACATGGGCTATAAAAAAACTGAGACTCATTTGATTCATCATTGATTAGCCTTTGTCGCCGACTGTCTGGTAAAGAATAGTTGAAAAATTAACGATAGTTCAGGATCATCAGTGCCAAGCTCAGCCTTAAATAGACACATTACATAATATGTACCTATAACTTTCATAGATAAACACAAATGGTTCGGGTTCCCAGAGAAATGACAAGTCAGTTCCACGAGCGGTTTCGCAATTTCCCTTCCAAACTGGCATGGATAGAGATGTAAGCCTTTCCGGAAGCAGAGTGAAAGTAGAATATTGCCCTTCTCTCTCTCCTTTTATGAGTAAACCACGCTGCGACTAGTTGTCTCCGTACGAGGGAGATGAGCAGGGCAAGGAAACGGAGCGAATTGAGCCACGAAACCAGTTTCGTTTCGTTTTCTCAGCTTTTAAAGAAGGATAAGGTTGTCGGTAGCATCCATTTAGGTATAGTTTCATGAGTTTCTAAACTAAACTCGACCTGGAATGAAAATAGAGCATCCTTGGTTCCCTTCCAGGGTAGCCACCTTTTCTTCCCACAAGGCTCGAGAAACTTATAGGAAAATCAAGCGGTTCTTATCCCTCCGCTATTTCTCTGATATAGCTTGCTATTCTTCATTCCTTTTGTATGAATGGTTTGGAGCTCTCAAAATAAATTTCGTCTGTTTGGGGGGGGGGGGGGGGCTAGTGACGACAAGGAGTTGGATTGCTAAGATGGGGAAAACCCGTTTTTATAAAAGTAGTAGCAGTAGCATTTGTCCGGGAGCCAGAAGAACTCATCTAAACCAATCCAACAGGGGAAACATCATTCCTTTTCCTGTCCTCGTGCTTTTCTCACGTTTATTCCTTATTCAACAATAAAAGCTCCCCAACTCAAATACGATCTCCTTCCAAGACCTCCCCTCCATACTTGAGTACATGTACATACAGACGTCATTTGCCTAGCCTCTTTAGTGACTGATGGAAATGGAAAATAGAAAAGACAATTTTCTCCCTCCCATATTCCAATGGAAATGACAAAGCAGTACAAGTTTTTTTGAGAGAGAATTGCCATCGGCAAAATTCCATCACAACGGGATTTTCTAAAGGATGCCAGCAGAGACGCGGGCTCTCGTTGCTCAAGATGTATGTGACCTTTCATGAGAAACCTAGTTGTTTGTTTATTGGGCACATCATCTCACTTGGAACATTGCTATTCCCAAGTAATACTACGTGATCTGTCAAATGACATTTGAATAAGGATTTCAATATTTGACAAATGTCCAATGGAAGACAGAAAATGGATTGGTGAGGGATATCATCACATTCCAATATCGGGAAGGATCAGCCCACAAAAATAAATACACAAGTCACATCCTTTTATAGCCTTGTGAAAGGCTCCCAGCTTATTATCATCTTTCTTCTTCTAGTTTCCCTGTCAAATATAGAAATTCTTCCGTTTCCCCATCCCACAATCGGATTGGCCTCGAGAGAAAGTTCCCATTCTTGGAAAAAAAATGGTGAATAGTTAGAGCCAATAGACGCCGGTCTGATCGCTGGCTTGAACCGATCTGTCCAAGAAGCAGCGTCACAAATTTTCCTTTTGACGATTTCAATTACTCTACCCTATTATGGCACAATATGACAGTGATGTTGGTATACGCAGTGGTCATGTTGCTTGGTCATGTCAGCTTCTTACAGAAACTATTGGACACGTGCTAGAGGGAAAGCTATACATTTTTTTGGTAAAAATAGGACAAATATGTTTATGAAAACTCGCAATACTCAGGATACAATATCATGTCCCTAGTTTTTTTCTGATCGTGGCCGACATTTCAATCAATCCAGACATCTCCTTTCTTGGGGACATGTTTGCGAAAATAGAAAGTTGAAGAAGTTGTTAGTTGTGTGGAGCCACAACAAAGTGTATGAACCATTACTTGTAAAAAGTTGAAGGGAGTTTAACGTCAAAATATTTTCAGCTTGAATATCTTAGAATACAACTATTACACGAAAGGTTAGGGTATGACATAAAAACACACTGTTGACATTTTTCCCCAAGTTAATTCTGCCATAGGAAAGGCTATGACAGTGTATAAAACTACTTTATCAAAGCCCGTTTTATACACCCACGAAATGAGTTTTCGTGGTCTGAAGTAGCAACACTTCTCTTAAGATAGACGGTTCTACACCCACTCAAAAAATGGTTCAAAGTTTTCGACACTCATCTTCCTCCTTGTCACCCATTTTTTTTTATTTACTCCTGACCACATACCAATCACCCTGGCATTCTTTGCGCTCCCTCCAGGGAACCAGAAAACGGTAGTGAGGAGCAATTAAAACTATACGCATGTTCATGAGCACCTCACAATTAGTTTGGGCTGATGAAAGTGGGGACTATAACGGGGGAAAATAATATAGCATGCAAAATCCCCATTGTCGTGTCATTTTCTTTGTGCAATGACTACGCTTCTGGAGTAAACAGCCCTACTTAAATGACTTTTGTTGAAGGGGAACGAGAAAGCTCCTGTGGTCCTGCTATTGTGCGAGAAATAGACCAATCATTTTGAATTCTCTCTTGAGCTCACAGCCATGTATTAATGTATAATACATTATAAGTTCTGCCAGAGGAGGAAGCAAATAGCAGGAATTCCTTTCAATGGCTAAATTCAAGGTGAAAGTATCTTACATGTGGGGTATTTTTACTGGGACAAATAGTCTATTTGAGGCGAGCTGCTCGAAACCCAAAGTCACGTTATGGCCCAGCAGGATACCAGTACAATAATACATGCTTACCTCTTAAAAAAAAGTTTTTTTTTGAGGAAAACAATCCATTGAAAATAGGAAAATGAGTACAGCAGTCGAAGAAAGTTGGGTAGGTGGCTGAAGTTCTTTTCCAACCCACCAATACGTACACATTAACAGTGTGACGGCCTCGGTTCACTAAGGAAGAGGGGGAGCGGGTGTGTAGCGAATCCACTTCTCCTAGTTAAAGGAAACACGACGAGAACGTCGGACAAGAGGGGGTTTTTACTGTTGGCTCTTGTTGTTTCCTGCTTCCCGTGCCTGGGAGAGGGGAATAAATAATGGGAAACAAGAAGGAGGAAGCCTTTACTCTAAGATGTTTGGCGAGGCGTAAGAGGGAAAAGAGGTGGAAGCTACTTTCATCATTTAATGAAGAGCAATTTTCAGGTCCACTTTCCCAACAAAGGAAACTAAAGTAGGGCTCTGCACTATGTACACACAGTTACATGTTAGTGGGACTCGATGAATGAATTGCACGTAGGTGAGTTACATTGATCTGACTCCCCCTTCAACTCCCATATCAAACTAGAATGGACTTTCACTCCAGCTCCGAGTATGTCTTGTGCAGGGGAAATGAATTTGTTTTGTTAGGGAGCAGGAGTGAGCTTTTGATCATTTTTTTATTATGGATTACCCCATTCTGATATTATCGCAAAAAAATAAGTATGTTTCTATTCGTGACCAAGAGGTTTTCTAAAAAAGGAAATAATTTATGGATTGCACGAGTTTAAAAATAAATTGGGATAAATTTACTCCAAACAGTCCGAAAATAAGTATTGAAGTAGGTATCTATTTACTGCAGTATAAGCATATACTTCCTTTGATTGGAAGTTTTTTTTACTTTGGATGTATCTGAAAACAGATAAAGCAATTCCGTCCAATTTCCTCCTTCTCTTGCTGAACTCTGAAATACAGCATTTGTAAGCTAACTTTTCACAAGTGGAAAAGAAACAAGAGGAAGTTCACGGAAGCATATTTTTTTCTTCTCCTGGATTTACTCAGCCACTATTATTTGATTCCATTTGAAGTGGTTCTGTAGAGGATGGGATTATACAAGGGGGAGATCCCTTTAGCCAAAGTGCAGGGAAAGCCAGTCAACAAAAAAAAAACTTTGTCTGGAGAAAGTCTCAGCAGTGCGAAATTGAATTATTACCATTTTCGAAGAAAGGTTAAATTATAAAAGGGAGAGAGGAAGTGGCTGGCGATGATGTTGGAGGCTTAAGTCCGTATTGAAAAGAGGATTTAAAAAATATATAAACGACCCTCCTACAATTTAATCCCAATGGCTTTAGTTAAGATATGAGGATGCTATGATACAGATAAGCATACGCAGGTTTTAAGACAAGCGAAACATGAAAGTTCGTAGTTACTCTTATTGTCTTATTTATTTAGTAAAGTAGCTAGAAATCTAGCGAACCACGTTCAGGCCCAGCCTTGTTAGCTGTTAGTCTGGAATTTTTTTCCCGTCGGAAGTGTATTAGCGCCGTTCCATAGCTGAGGAGGAACTTACCGCAGATATGCTAATTAAAAATGCTCCGAGCTCCATTATTTCGTGGTTTCTCGCTCATTCTCCAAGACAACTATAGGATACCGCAGAAAGCTTTCTCCAATTTCTCTAAACCCCAGAGTGGCACAAGTCATATCATAACAAAGAACATGTTCATGCTCCAAATGGATATATGTTTAGTTGGTGGAAGTGTGAACCTGTTCATTCTTTCACATCCGGATGAAGCAATTTGTTTCATGACTAATGCAATTCTTACGTTAGAAAAATAAACAGTATATTTCACAGACCAAAGCTCGCCGTAATTTTGTTGTACTGAGGTGTTCATCGTCATCACACATTGCTTTAAAAGCAGCCTCCCAATCTTAAAGTCAATTGCTCAAAAGTAAAGCTCAAACTGACCGGTGGCTATCACCTTCATCCTCCAAAATTTATATTTTTTAGGACTTGACACTTTGCAACTTTATTGGGAAGAGTTACAGTCGGTTAACCCTATTCCTATTCCCATATATGGGTGGGTGGAATCCAAAAGGAAACTCCGTAATATACTGAAGCTCCAATATTCACTCTTCCCTCCGTCGACTTTCTTTGGCATTCGGGATGCGTACTTCGCATGCTGATTGTCTGCTACAAAGTCTGTATAAGGTGTTTACTGGGTTGTGAAGAAATCATTGATCGATTTGAATAGCACGAGTATTGAGGAAAGCCGTAAAAACGGAGAACTGGAAAGAGAGAGAGAGAAAAAAAGTTTGGAGAAAGTTTATTGCTTTCGGTGGAATCGCTTCATTCCGTTAAACTTCTTAATATAGATGAAACCCACAGATAAGAGCGGGACGTCAGTCTGGGTGTTCCTATTTCGTTTGACTTATTGCTACAAAGTCAACCTTGTTTGTTTCTGTTGATTTCACAAATTTTTTGGCAGCCCCAGCTCCCATTTTTATTCAGCTGTTCCTTTTTTAGTTCAAGGATACAGCCATGTTTCCACAGATAATGCTCAGTTGATTGCAACCCCACTTCCGTCTAGAGAGTCAAGTTTGATAAAAAACGCAACTTGCCTGTACCCGTACCCGTACCAGCTAGCTTTACCTGCCCGTACC
>JAQGAH010000285.1:0-51627 GCA_034696885.1 Lepidocyrtus paradoxus | reverse complement strand
AACAGCTTGAATGTGCGCAACAGCTGATTAGCATAAGCAAAGCAACGTTGATCCGCAGTCAAAATACCGGTGCTCTAGTAGCAAAAAAAGTAAGCAAGTGGTTTTGTAGATTGGAAACCCCACCAAAGTTGTTATTCGCAAATTTATTCCACTTTAAGGATATCGTCATGCTAGATGGAACGCATGATGACTGAATGGATGGATGTACTTTTTCTGACTGGGGTACTTTGCTACTGTATAAATTACAACTTTCTTCTCCAGCATTGTTAGCCTTGTCAAACTACATATTTCTCCAATGTGTCAAGGGTGACTCTTTCAGAAGTTGACTGGACATTCTCACATACTTACGTGGTAATAAGCAACATTGCGAAAATGCCAATAAGAAACTATTGGCTCGTAAAAAAAGTACTTCATTCTAGAAATCTCGAAACTAACAACGAGTTGCTAAAACTAAGTGGCCTTTAACACATTCCGCAATTTACATACTTCATAACTAGTGAGGAATGGCAAATATGCAAAATTGGTTAGGACCAGGATGGATGGGAGTACTGCTCATTCAACCATTACGTGAGCATACTTAAGTAGGGGAAAACAAACTCAACCAAAGCGTAAACCTGAGTTTAGAGAGACATCAATTCTGCTTTTACTCATCAAACTCTCTGTTTCTTTTGCATACTTTATGTGATTGTGACTTTGGCATGTCTCGGCTAATCAACAGTTTAAGGTGTGAAAGCAACAATAAAACCCCTTTTATGGTGATGAACATTCCATTGAGAGGTGCACTTTGATTCTTATCCATTTAATTATTATTTTAATGCTCCGAAAACAGCGTATCTTTAATGTTTGTGGGAACACACATAGTTGGATGGATTCCAGGTAGGCTGAAGCCCATCTCATTCCCTTTTCTCCTTGGAAGAAAAGCATTGATCAAGTGTCATGTCAAATTAAATACTTTTTTCCCAATATTCACCTGATTTTATTACCCATGTAAAAAAATTCCTCTCGTAACCTGTCACTAACTGCAATAGGGAGGCCATCATAGTTCCGAGGATGTTTCCTCTCTCCATAAAAATACCATCATCATATTATAAGTTATTGCCAGGACCGTTCTTTGTTTCTCTCCTTTACACTTGACTTACCTTCCGCTTTAAATTATACGCTTAGAGGGATTTCTCTACAAGTGGACTGATCAAGTTTCTAAATTGCATAGTTCACATCAGCAGCATCAGGAAGACAGGGAGAGCAACTAAGCCTTATTTTAGAGGGCTTTTGTTCTTGTCAACATCCAATACAAAAGGGAAATACTGAGGAACGGACCACAGTAACAGATTTTAATAGTTTTTTCTCGGGACTGGACTACTACTGAGCCAACTAAACCGTCAATATCACTGGCCTCTGAACACAAGACCAATTCCAAACAAAAGAATGAAAATTCCTAGGAAGACGAAGTGAGAAAAAAAGAAGAAAATAATGAAATAATACTCACCGAGACTCTAACTGACTTTCTGCCCCGCGAGTAATAATAACAAGAATTCTTTTCTTTAAGAAAGGGACTCGAGGATGACGATGATAATGATGGTAAATGTTTTTTTCCTCTTCTCTTCCTCCTTCTTGGCGATATATGAAAAGGCAGAATTTGTTTTTATGGAGCTGGAAAATATATAGGTATATAATTTGTGAGGAGCTTGTGATGATATGATCGTATAAGCTCCTATAAGAGAGCTGTGCACATACCAATGACGGACGTCAAGAAAAAGGAACCTGTAACAAGGAGTGAAAAAGGTCCACAAAAATAATAACAGCATCAACCTGCTGCTGCTACTTTAGAGGATCCTCCATCCATTCCTGATTTTCTCTGTGGATTGGATGAACTATAAGTATTTAACTGCTTTTATAGGTAGGTATAAGTTAAGTACTGTGGACTGGGAATATAAACATTGGCTAATAACAAGAAGCTCTTCTTCATTTTTTCAGGGTCACTTTTCAAAGAAGGTCTTCTTATCTGCAAGGAAAAGGTATGATAGGATATGATGATAGAGGAAGTCTCAATTCCCAATTTCCACAGAGTTTTGCTCATTCCCTTCCCTCTTATCGGGTCGAGCAAGTAGGCAAGCCAGCGATGCGTATACGCACATATCCCAAGGAGGGAACCCTACTTGCTCATTTCTTGGAAGGCTCGAACCTTCCCAGCCAAAACAAGTAACAATCATGAGCCCTCATCGACTTCAAAGTATCAACCGTGCAGGTTTGCTGCTGAGGCGGTAGACCGGAGGGTACATTATTATTGCTATTATATTAGTATTATTAAAGAGGATATGAGTTCCTTCAGATGAGCTATAAGGATGAGCCCTTAGCCCTTATTCACACCAACGTCCAACACCAAAACAAGAGTAAGCCACCTCCACAAAGAAAAAGTTGAGCAAATGCAAGTGGATCTGGAGGTATGCATGGAGCATGGGCAGAAGAAAGAAGAGCCTCATCAACCGCGCCGGGAAGATGTTTTTTAAGTCATCATCATCATCATGATCATCCTCAACTCCTTTCAATCCAATCCTTCTTACTAAGCTTTCAACTAAGTTATTCAAAACCACTTGATCCCTCATCATTATCATCATCATCTTAGATTAAATACGAAGGGGAAAAGGGAGGCAAAAGCTACGAATCTAAATGCGATAGAGCGGACACTCGGAGCTACACGATATATAAGTTTTAAGGCTAGAATTACATAAGAAAGGGAAAAGGAATGCATCTCCTTCGTCATGATCATCTTTTTTTTTGCTCTTCTGATTTAATTACAGTTTATATCGGTAGTCGTTAGAAATGGTCATACTTTTCATTTTCCCCCTTCTCCCAAGACATAATTTCGGAAGCTGGCTCCCTACATAAGTTATGACTGCATTTTTAGGCTCGCCAGGCTCACCCAGTTAATAAGCTGTAATAATAATAAAAAAAGCTTAATCAGTGTTCTATAAATTCTGTGTGCGTATCCGGGAGATGATTACCATTCATTCTAAAGTTTGTGATGCCATTCCCATTTTTTTTCTCAAGACGGGATTGAACAATGCACTGCTCTTATTTCTTGCCAATCATTGCAACTTTGCAACTTTATCATGTACAGGTTAAAATTGGATCTTCAGTTAATGACCTGCATTTACTGCAGAGTGCTAACTGGATTAATTCGTATCATTCAACAACAAAATTCCTGCTTTGGTGCATGGGAGCAGCTCAGTAATTGAGCTGCATAAGACTCAGCTCAGTGAAACAATGTATAAATCCTACTTGTTCATAATGTCCCGAGCTAATCTTTAAAAAAAACTTGCATAACTGACCATTTTCGAATGAATGGGATGATGATGATGATATCAAGTCAATGATCTGCCGATGGGAGATAAATGCAGGCGAAATCATCCAAACGAACGTGTTTACAATTCACACTGTTAGTTATCATTCATCATCATAAATAGTCATCTGGTCAACCTGGTCCCGTCCCGTCTGGGCTTTTTTGAGCTTATAACTCGATCCGTTCTCGCAGACGTGAGTAAAACAGCTAGAAATATCTTTTGTCTAGTTTAATGTCTCAAGAATGACTACATTCTACAATTGACTTATTCACTTGTTGAAAAGGGTGAAGCTAAAAAAAATGAATGAAATATTTAACTAGGTGCGCTGTTTGTCAGATACCTAATTGACCAAATAGAAGTGACCATCGTCATATTATCACCGGTAAAATATTTTCAGAAATGTCAATATTTGCTCCTTTCAGTTTCTCACTGGCTCCAGTGCTGGCTCTCACGTAACATAAGCATATAATGTGCATTATCTGCCAGCATCATGTTTACTTTCTCTCTGTTTCTTTGCCTTGTATGATCAATGATGACCATTGAATGAATGAAGTTGCAACTAAAAGTAAAAACGCACGACATAACAACAAGCCATTACATAGGAGGTTGCCTCCTTTAGCAAAATTTCTGCTAAAAACTACGAATAATTAGTCAAAATATCAAAACATTTTGCATCCCAAATTCATTCCAAGCCAGTCGCCGCCTAATCATCAGTTTTTTTCCAGTCGATAGCTCCAATTACAGATAATGACAACAACATCATTCACAAAAAAAAGTTCATACATAAGGACATGAAATAACTAGGCCATTAGTAAAGTTAGGAGTATTATTATGACATCATCACCTTTGTTATCGATCCGCTCCCGATGAAATGCCATGCATATGAGAGCAAACAAACCAAAGGCGACAGTCAGTATTAAGTATTAAAAAGTCAAGCAATATAGACGGCCTAGCCTTATCTTTTTTGCAATCCTTGTCAGCCCAGCAAGCACTAAAAGCCAATGAGTTGATGATGATGATGAACACACTTGAATTAATATTGAGCTTGTCTTAAAAATAGGGAGCATCTGGGTCTCAATCTGCAACATTGACGGCAATGAAACAAGCTTATAAAGTATGAATGAATGGAACAGCATAAAAATCTCGAGCATAAGTTAACCCGTCTTAACTTTCTCGATGGCTTCATCTTCATAATCATGTTAAGGCTGTACGATATTGCTGGTGATGTGATGATGATGTTGTCGAGGCTGAGGTAGTAAATCAGACTTTGTTCTTTTTCTGTGTGATTGATTCCTTATACCGTTTCTCACGGTTTAAAAGTCATTCCAATGCGTTCGCACTTCGCATTCTTGTCAAATGATGAAGCCAGTAGTCTACCAGCCGTCGGCATCACTTTCAACATTTTTATTGCGAAATTTTTTTTTGCTTCCTTTTTTAGGATCAGATTACCAAAAAAATCCACCTTGAACAAGAATGATAAGGAGAAGAATGCCTGAATGTGTAAGGTGGCTTGTAGTCTATAAATTATATTGTGACTGACTTTGCTCAGGCTTGAACCTATCATCAAGCCAGTCAAACCAGCACAGTAACGGTTAGCTTAAGAAAGTCTTGGTTAAATTGTGTCTATTTTTTGTAAATACACACACGAAAAAAAAACGAAACAAAAATTCGTCCAACTGACATGGAAATAAAGGAAACGAAGTCTATTGTTTCTATTTAGCCTGGAATAAGATCTAAAACGCCGAATTCTGTTGTTTCACTTTAGAAACTTCGACTTAATTTTGGATGCAAGCTTGGCCTTTGTCTATGATGTAACAATGCTCTTCATTTTAGCCTCATAATGACTCGGTTAGGTGCCACAAAAATTAAGATGCATATTGTGCTTATGATTACGCCGGCGTTACTAGTCGGCCTGGTATGACGGTGACGGTTAATTCTAATAGGTGCTTTGTAAGATTGAGTAAAGGTAAAGGGTAGACAAAGTAAGTTTGACAAGGGAAAAATCAAAAAAAAAAGGTAAAATCATGCTGAGGAATGGAAATCAAACTGACAAAGACTACGAATATGATGGAAACTTGAGTTTAGCGTTTGGCTTAAAACCGCTTGAGCCAGGTATTATTATTCCCACCATTTCTTAAGATTTTTTTCCTGTTTAAGAATGGCAAAGTTCCTTTTAAGCAAGGGATGTAGCAGAGTGCAAAACATAGCATGACTAAAGGACAAACTTACAAGACATTTTTTTTAGTAATGCAAATACGGAATTGTAAATACATAATATTGAAACACCTTTTGTGCATATTTGCACTTAGGTTAGGTAGCTGACATTTAAGTAAACATGGAGGTTTTAAAGATTATCAACCGATCTGCGAAAAGGGCCAAGAATTTCTGACATAACTGCTAAATATTTTCAATACATCTTCAACGCACTAAAACGCAACGTCTCATCTTCTCAGGTATCGGTAAAAGATTTCAGTAAAAAAAAACATACCTACTCAATGCCACCATCATCATTCTCATTATCATGAATTATTGAAATCAGAACTATTTCTTTTCTTAGTTACCACAGACATAACAATACTAAGCATTCCATTCTCATTGAGCCGATGTGGAAACCAAAATCTATCTAATAATCGTCTCTAAAGCTCATTTTCTAATTGAGGCTACCCAAACCGTAACGAACCTCAAGGACGGATTCCTACCGACAAGGATAAAGATAAATGCTTGCAACACTGACTACAACAGATACAAACAGATGATGGGAGGCAGGAGAGATCTCAAAATAATAATCATCATCATCATCAACATAATAAAGTAACTAGAGGCTGGCTGGTCGAGATTGAAAGTTATGTTATGTAATATTATGGGTTCCTATAGCTTCTTTCTTCCTCTCTCCCTTTTTTAATGCCACGACATAATCGATCATCTTCTTGTGTGGGGTATCCACAGGAGTACGCAATGGAATTCGGAAGAGCGCTATTATTATGGGGAGGATGAGAAACGGCAGCAATGAGACCACATAAAACTATACCACACGAGAAATAAAACATATTTTTAAAGGCAAAAAATAAAACTCTAAAATATTTTATATCTATAAACTTGATTTCTTTGTGAGTCTGTTGTATTATAGGAAAGTTTAAAATTTATTTTTATATCTGACATAATATACCCCTCTTAAGTAATATAACTTCTTATAAGAAAAGCCATCTTGGGTTCTGGTATTCTTGTTTTTTTAAAAAGAAAAACAAGTACTTCATTGCTCATTTCTAAATTCCAAGACCTGACTTTTCCCCAACATCAACCTTGTTCTTTCTCTCCACTTCTGACATTATTAGGGAAGGTTATCAATATATGCTGAGGAGCTATAAGAGCAAGAAATTACACTTGAATCAAATCAAGTAAAAAAGGTAAAAAAAAAGAGTGAGGGATCTGGATCTGCAAGCGAGAGTAAAAATGAGAATTAAAAAACGAGCCGCATTCACTTTCATTGCTCCTTTTTATAACCAAAGAATGGATATGATTATTAGTCAAGTTACCCACATCTTATCACACATCACTTTCTTTGAGAACCCTCACCAGTCATCCCGTGATGATTCTCTCCCTTGAGGAGCAGAAGGATTCATCAATAAAGAGAGTGATGGCAAAGGTATGCTGACTTGATGGAGGGCCAGAATGAAAAATTCGTTTACTCAATCAGTCGGTCAGCTAATCTAGAATTATTGTTAATCACAGGAGCTTCCATGTTTTTTTGAAACAATTGAAATCAGAGTCATAAGCGTCAGCATGACGATCATCAGCATCGAGACGAGACGGAATTCGAGTTCTCAGTCCATTATTATTGTTAACGACCTTTATAGAAAAAAGGGAACTGGAATGGAGGTAACTTCTTTAGGGAATTCTTCTATAAGAACTGAGCAGGCATTAGAAAAAAAGAGGGAAAACATTCGACCAAGTCAGGATCCCGGACAAACTTTATCCAGCGTTTCATCCATGACGACAACCATAACCATACAACTCTACAATTTTATGAACGAACTTTGAAGAAAAAAAAATACACAGCAGCAAGAAATCAAACAAAACAACGTGAACCTGACTCTATCAGAATAAATATAAAAATGGAGTTGTGTGAGGATGAATTAAATAAAAGGTATATCTGAATATAAAAAGGGAAATCTAAATACAAAATAAAATGCATCATTTACCACTTCTTCTTCAAAAAAAAGGTTGAGGTAGGAAAAGGGTTCTCTCTTCAAATCCTTCTTGTCCTCCTCATCTCTCTCTTTCCTGAAGAACAAATAGCAAAAAAAAATGCTTCCAATTTCAAACCAATACTTTTATTATATAAAAAGAACATAGTTATTTTTTCTTCTCCACCGTCTCTGGTCTGACTGATGTTTCCAGTTGATGATTATGATTACCTGATGATGATGCAGTTAGGTAGTCACATAAGACCGGAGCATTGCTTTCTCGACTTCCCCACTCCATTACCGGGACTACTTAGTCCTTATAACTACTGTTGGAGATTTTTGGAGCTCTGGACGAGTGGAGGAATAAAACGGAGAGTTGGAGGAGAATAAAAAAATCCTTATTCATGGCTTCCAACTTTCCATAAAAACAACCGTTCCTGCTCGCTGCCCCTTTGCTACAAGTATCATCAGCTATATATGATGGAAGAAGGTAGAGGGGTAGGTCGGGAGTCCACTCAGATATCACATAACTCATGATCACGATGCAACTCACGAATTCCATTGTCTCACACAACAAACTTTTTATTTGTATGGTTGTGGATGGAAGCCTTTCCTTTCTAGATGGTTTCTTATATGATATGCATCATATTTGTTATATGATCATAATAATAATGAAATATTGTGAAGAGGCACTAATGCGCTAATGCAAAGCCATTTGCGCATAATAATCGGGATAACAATGGTCATGTACATTGGCTGCAAATGAGCCCTTAAAAGGTATAAACAGCGTGCGGATGTTCAGAATGTAAGGCAAAGTGAGTGAAAAGAATTCCTCACTTGCATAACCACACTTCTCTCTCCCCCTTGTTTGTAATCCCTTTAGTCTATAATACTCCAATAATAATTTTTCTCTCTATTTAATTCATGTTTAATGTGGAGATTTTGAAGAAATCGTGATTTATAATTTTTCACCTTTTCATCATCATCCTCAAACTTCATACTTATCGTAGCGTAACGAGGGACTTATCTTGCCCAAGAGCTACCGACCAAAAACTCTTTACCATCATGAGCTCAATAAAGGGGAAAGGAGTCGCGGTGGAAATTTGATATGAATGAAAGGAAAGAAAGGGAAAAGACTCATCTTCAAAATCCGACTAAATGACTTGGCCTGTATAGAAAAACATTCCATCAAGAAGCAAAAAAAGCTAAATGCATATAATCTGCTCTTTCTTAGCGTTGGATAAATATACGACTGAGAAAAAAAAGGTGACAAACATGTTTCTCTCCCGAGAAACCATACACTTGATTCAATAACTCTTGTCACCAATTAGCTGGTGAAAGATTGAGGGAAAAAATCTGTATTTCAAGTAGTTAACAATGGGACAAAAAACATGACTTAGCGAAGGGGAAAAAGCCATTTCCATTATTGTTGCTAATGTCTACATGTTTACCTTTCGTATATTCATTTTTTCCATGTATTTGCTCAGTGATTAGGTATGCATGGTTCGATCCAAAAGCTCTAAAAGATTCACAATAGATACCAATTATTACTATTGATGTAGTCAGCTAAAAGGTCCAACTGGACTCTGGAATTTTTTCTCTTTCATGAAATGAATTGTTTATGAAATGTTAGTGGAGGGAAAAGAACTTAAAAAATTGATGTATTTTTTGACGCAATTGCAATTACTTTTTTATCGGTCCGGTCTGATTTGATCTCTGTCGACCATGTTCATTGTCAGAATTATTCTAATCGTTATTTATTTTGGCGACAACACATGGCTATGGGATTTCTTGCTTTTTTTTTGTTTTCAAACCCTTTAGAGGGAGAAACAGGCAAGTAATTTTTAGCTATTGTGGACTGTTAAAAAATCTATAAAATCTGTATGTCCGAGTTAAGATCTTGTAACCTTCTCTGTCTTGTTCTGAAACATTTTTTTTTCTTTTAAAAAGAGTAATGTGACGCTGTTTATGCCGCATATAGACTTTCATTTCCCACCTCATTTTATGAGCTCTTCTTGTGAGCTTAACAATGCGGATCATCTAAGTAGGAAGGTGGAATTGACTCCACATGTCTGTTTTCTTTTAGTTGGAGGAACGAAAAGGAACAAGAAAAGGGAGAATGGGAAGGAGGCTGGAGAAGTGTTCGGATGAGAGATAGATTCTTTCTGTTCCTTGAAAAGGAGCTTCATCATCAAGTTGATCTTGGAGACTTGACTCTCCATTCCATGGCTTTGTTCAGCAGGTCTTTCCTTGCGGTAGTCAATAATGAAATGATGGAGTCAAGTTGGTAAAGGCAAGATGCGGGCTCCTCCTCGATGACGAAGTTTCAAGTGTTGCGGTGATTACAAGAAGAAAGGGAAGAATAAGACAAGGACCTTCTTCCTTTACCACTGAGGCAGTTCTATTTATTATTACACAACAAAAAAATTCTTGCCACCATCATATCACCATTGCATCGCCACTCATTTCATTTCAACTATGAATGTATGTACAACCATTTATTGTTATTCCTCATCTTGAGATGTTCCTCTTTCTTGACAAAAAGGAAGTTTTGCCGTGCCTTTCCCTTGTTTCTTTGGGAGCTCCCTTTTTACCTGATAAAAACTTTGGTCCGTTGTTTAGCTGGATTGCAAGGCCCTTATGAAACCTGAATCTGGTGTGTTATCTTAAGGGAAATTGCCTTGTCTCATCTAAAATGACATATGCACTTGTTGTTCCGTCTTGTGATGCTGTTGCCAGGGTTTAAACTATATAGGCCTCACATAGTTTCATCTTATTATTCATCCAAAAAAATATGTATTACACGAGAGAAAAAAAGGCAACGACCTTGCAACCATCAATCCAGTAACCAATAAAATATGATGGGATGTGGAATAGGATGGCATGTGATTGGATCACGGTCTTGGGAAAGGTTCAGATCTAGGATGGACTTGACAGTTAATATTAACTGTCACCGTCAGTCAATCTCTGGAAAACCAATTGAATCGGACTATTGTACCGTTAATGCAAGTCATTAAGGGAGAGAAGAAATAAATCATTAAAAAGTCAAAAGACATTTTTTAGACGAAGGACGCCTTTTCTTCAAAAAAAACTCAAGTGCATTTCAAACCATCGTCAAATGCGGATTTAAATACATATAACATCAATTTTAATAAATCAATCTTTAAAAAATCATAGTTGACACATCGAATCACAAATTGACAATTGACATTGGTAAAGTAGGCTAAGAAAAGTTCAATAAAATAATCGCATTTACTGTTTATGTATTACCATTTTATCAAATGTTTAAAATATTTGTACAGTATTTAAGACAAATTACATCCATGGACGAAAATGATGTAATTAAAGGGAGAAATTGCATCACATGGTTAACCGAAGACACACATGCCTAACAAAGCTCAATTTATCATCCATACCGATTACGTACGATTACGTAGGAGTATGATTTATAATTAGCTGTTATCGTACTTTCTAAATCTTGTAATGTTGTATCATTTGTATTGGACGAATACGTGCATAGTAATCGGAAATCGGAAACGCGTTTTTAGATATGTTGACAAACAAATGTAAAACGTTTCCGACCATTAATACAACAAAAATAAACGTTTCATTCACAATAAACAAAACGAATAAATGCGTTTATTTTTTACTATACATAGGTATCTATCATGTCATTGCACCAAAATGTTGCATTTCAAAGCAGTGCACATTCGAATTGCTCATCAAATTACAATTCATATTTGTGTGAGATAACTTATTCCATAAAATTGGTAACTGCGGTTTAATTAAGTTCAGTTTTCTGTATCATGCATTAATCTGTTTAAACATGTTCATAAAGCATGTGTGTAATCGCAATCTCTGCTTGCCCCTGCAACAAATTAATCGAATGATTCTTTTTATTCTTTGTATTTTTGCCCCCGTTTCATCCCAATCCTTCACTAAAATTCGTTCATCTTTTTTCCATCATATTTACCAAGAGGTGCATTGCACTATTCAATACTAATCAGAGGAGTTACAGCACTGTTTCGAAAAAGTATCTGACTGCCCCAAATAACGATGTCTGGAATTGACAAGGGAAACCTTTCTGTCATTTCAACCGATCCACTTGCTAACTTTGAAATACTAGGGTATTTATACCACTAAACTAATACCCCAATGATTTGCCAATGACCAAATTTCACGGCAGTAAGTTTAATTTAATCAGTAATTTTCAGAAATTATTTCAACCGACGAAGTTGGAGCCAGACTAAAGGATAAAGCAATTAGGAATTATGCATCGACAAAATTCTGAAAACGTAAATTTCATGAATATTTTGACTTTCTGCAACACAAACTATTTGTATTTTGAGTTTTTGAAACTTTTAAAAACATCTGTCCAGTCGTCATTTTCATGTAATCGGTTTAAAATTCTGATATTTTTTTTGTGATCTTTTGTTTAAAGCCTTTTCGGAAAAGCTGGCGGTAGCAAAGTCTTACTATTTATGGGAATAGGAAACCCCTCTCCAACAATAGTCGTTTCCTGTTCTTACCTTCCCTTGTTAAAACCCTAATTACTCAGTTTTCAGCCAAGTCTGTGGAAATGAACAGAGCGTCATCCCTCGTATTTGTCAGATGGTAGATTCGTATTCGTCTCAAGCAAATATCTGTCTCACCAGTGCATAGGTACAAAAATTCTTCTGGAAAAGCGACAATCTGTTGCATCTATCTTCCATTGCACTGTTACTATATTAGCATTGCTAACCCACACTTGTTGGTTGATTTTACCCCAGTCATTAACATTAGTCTGTGGAGTGAGTAGTGGAGTCCTCCTGTCCTGATGCTTTTTGTGGATTCCTTTGTGCATGGTTTTAGTAACTAAACAAGCAGAAGCTGCGGCGTATAATGCTGTGGCTGGATGGATTGGCTCTGTTTTCTGGTCACTGCTGGTAGGAGAAGGCGAGAAGGGTACGTTTTTTTCAGTGAAGTAGGAGCTCCGACGAAGATTTTGTGGTAGTGATGGTCCATGCCTCAGCAGGAACGGATCTCAACTCTTCTGGTTCTGGTTCTGGTAGGAGGACTGGTTCTTCTGTTCTTTGTTAACTTGGCTGAGTGGAGTCAGGCACACGGCGTGTGTGTGTGTATTTTTTTTGCTCCCATTTCTTTTAACGATTGCAACTTTTTTTTTTAAAACATACTTATGAAAACGTAAGTGTGGTTAGCTTAACTTAAATGGTAATTAAACAAAGGTTGTTGTGCTTTTGTGGATTTTCATATTTGACTAAAATAAACCGCTTTGGGATTGAGCCCACTAGCTTGTGTTGTGGCTTTGGTTTGGTGATGGATTGAGAGTTGAAAGTTTTGTTTACTTGGCTGTATTTACTAATTGAATGAATGAGAGTTAGCATGTGTTTGTTAGTATGATTGTATAATTGGAGTAATTTTAGTTAACGGTATGATTAATTTGAGTCGTGTATTTGTCTGGTTCTGGTTAGTTTGTTTTTGCATATGTATGAATTTTTTTGCATAGTATGTTCTATAAAATCGGTTTTTGTTTATTGTTGTGAGCCCGAATGATTGATTGAGTGAGGCATTGATTGATGTTAATTGAGATTGGATAGTGGCTCATTTGTCATTCATTTTGATTTGTTTAAGGTTCTGCTGCACTGCTACAGAGAGAAAAGGAAGGGGGTTTAAGGTCGCTGACGCTGTTAATGATTATTGGTTTAACTTCGAGTGAATTTCGTGTTTACAAACAAATCTGTCAGTAGTTCTAATTAGCTCGGAGGAACCGTGACAATTCGGTAATGTACATAAGTGGGTGAAACAATTAGTGTGACTTAAGTCAATGACTGCTGTGACAGGGATTTGTCTTCGATAAGCCTGAGAGAGGAAAACGTCAAAAGAGTTCCGCAGAATCATGGCGAGCTTTCTAACCTGTTCGGAGGAGATGATGGAGGATTCTCCTGATCTTGACTCGGATCTCGCACTTGCAGCCAAGATCCGTGAGAAAAGGCTGTTGTCGGAGCAACTTGACTTTTCCAGGTATCAGGCCCCACTGGCTTTTAAGGATCCGACGATTGTTGATGATCCCAGAGTGTTTAAGTCTATGCTGAAAATGGAGGAGAGGCAAGTGAATGTGGCCAACTATTTTAAGATCCTTCAGCATGACCTTAATCCAACGATGAGGAATGCCATTACAATGTGGATGTTTGAGGTAAGGCTCATTACTTGAATTGATTTTTGCATGCATCATTATGGGAAGTGGGATTGAGATCAATTAAGATCTCACCAAAACTAAATAAAATGGCAATACACATCCTTAATGACTTGACGCTTGAACCTAGGTCTGCGAGGAGGAGAACATGGAGCAGCCCGTTTTCCTTCGAGCCGTCCAGTACATGGATACGTTTTTGTCCATGCAGAAAATTAACCGTACAGAGTTCCAACTCCTTGCTGCGGTTTGCATTCTTATCAGTTCGAAAGTTACTGGAGTAACAATCTCGCCACAACGGTTGTCCTATTATACGGCACACAGTGTGAGCCCGGAGCTTCTTCTGGTAAGACCTTTTTCTTGATGTTTTATCATCCGGTTTTAAATAGGTTTTTTAACTCCCCTGATTGCATACATTTAAAGATCATGAGACTTTGGAGTGTCAAATTAATGGGACTGAGCATTACACTTTCACCTTCACTTTCATGATTGGTCTATCTTAAACCACTTTTCTTTCTAATTCCCGTCATGACATGACATGGGAATGAAGCGTGTTCCTGATAACTGTGTGGCAGTTTACCTTACATTTGACACTACAGATATATCAATTCTCATTAAGCGTCGACCTACCTGATAGGAATTATTATTTTGATTGATTTAATGAACAGTTAGTTGTAGACATCTCTTAATCTGCGACTATTTGCGGGGCCATCCCTAACTCATCATTTTAGCCCTAAATAGTATCTGTGCTATGCATAATTTATCCTTCATTCATTCGTCCATTCATTTTCCATTCATTCATGGAATTCGGGGGTCATATGCTTGGGATTCAATGAGTTTTATGTAGATTGGTTAGTTTGGCACACCACATGTGAATGGGCACATATAAGGCAGTGAAAGGAAATGAAATTTCATTGATAAGCACCAACAGAGGACATAACCGTTTGTAAGGAGTGGAGACAATCCTCACATCTCTTTAATAAATGACATGTCCATGCGGGCTGATGCAGTTAATTTGTGGTAGTTTAAAGTCATTATTATTCTCTGTCATGGCCATTCCAATTGAGGCTGCGGAAAGTTAAAAATAATTAAAAAGGTCTTGGTGGCTTTTCCAAGAATTGAATGTATAGCTTTCTATCTATAAGTAAGCCTATTCTTTTCTAAAGTGAACTTTTCCAATAGCAAATACGAAATGAATAGCTGTATTGACAGATTTACAGGATGCTTTGATAAGAGGCTTCGCAGCAACATTTTATTTAAAACAACAATAAACAACCTTTTTTCCCTTTTTCTTGCTACATATCAGCCGTTAACCAGTAGTTTTAATTAACCGATAACCAACTATAGGTTGGTATGATAGGTTATATCCTTGCCACCTTTAAAATAATCCAAAGCCTGTTTGAGGCAATCGTATAGGTAGAGTCTGTACTTTTTTTTAATCCGCTACATTCCTTCTGCGACTTTACTACTCTTTTAATCACTCCATTCACTATTGATATGCTCCTTGTTCTAAAAAGATATTGAAATATGCTCCATTTTTTATGAGCCCTCTTTTTTAAAGCTTGTTGGGGTAGAGGAAAGGCATTTCAAAAAAATATGAACGATGCCCTTTCATCTTCCCACTTTTCCCTTTGATAGTAATGCCATGATATTTACTGCTTCCCCATTCCTGTCATCATTTTTCAATCTTCATATCATATAGTTAAGCAGTGGTACTCTGTAGCGGCTTAAGCTACTAATATTCACCCTTCAAGTGGGCAAGGGATTTTTAAAAAAATATTGCTTCTGGTCCTGCTCTGCTATGCCTCTGATATCTCATCGACTTTTTGACTTAATGACAACAATCAGATATTGCCATGTCATAATCCGGTGCAGTTGTGTGAAGTGCCTCTGTTATTTTAAATGGTACTCTATCCATTTATTCCTCCTTTTTTATATTTTCTTCCAAAAAAAATCATGGAAAGAGTCTTGCTGTGATGAGCTCTTTACTCTAGGCTCTGGCAGTGGTAAATATAAGTCATATAAGTTGGGCTAGGTATTTTTCCTCATTCGTGCACGCTGCACATGGAGTGCGAAGTCGCATTAACTCATAGTTTTCAGTAGTTCCCCTTGTTAGAGGCTCCCTTCTTATCAAACTTTAAATGCTCCCTGTGTGAGACGGCAGAAGCATAAGGTTGCTTTTTTCTTCATAAAAACTGAGGAGGAAAACCTTTATATCTCACACAGCTAGAATCAACAGGCAAAATAGGAAGGGATGAAAAGGTCCACGAAAAATTTGTATATCCCTTAAACACGTACCTATAGACAATGTAAAGTGGTGAACTTGTTTTTAGCTTGCGTGCTCATCCTATAAAAACGCTTTACCTTTTCCCCCAAGAGGGATGAGGAGGATATAAGTATATTGAAGGAGCGGATGGATGGGTTTTCTGTTGTTCATCGCGGTGGTATGGTGACGGGAATATTTTCAGCGGATCAGTTTTTCCAAGAAGTCGCTCATAATTCTCTTTTCTAGGTTGTTCACTTATAAACTTCCCGACAACCATTTGCTTGTTTCGTGCTGGGCCTTCCTGCCCTTCTTTTTGGATTGTGTCCTTAGAAAAAAAAGTTGTTCATGAAATGAGAGTATGAACGAGCTGCACCAAGAAGTGTGTGTGCATGTTCTACGGACTTTTACCTTTACCTTATGAGATATCAACGGCATAAACAGAAACTAGTGCAGGATATTATAGGTTGTTTGCCTTCAACTTTGCAATGAATGATGAAGGGATAAACTATACCAACGCTCAGTTCCCCCTGACTCTCCCTTCCGATAAGACAGGATGTGTACTTCTGGAAGGGTGTAATAATCCTTGAGAAAATTTAGCAATGTTAATACCCTCGAGACTGACCAATTAGTGGACAATCGTAGTTAGAGGTGTCCATGACTTTTTTTTGTTCATTTGGTCGAGTCAACCTAAATGCTATGTTTTTGATTGAATGGTTCATATGAAAAAACTAGACAAACAGAGTAAACATGCTTTAGTTTTTAAATGGAAAAATAAAAGGGTAGCATTCTAATGAGTATAGGTCATATATATCGAACAATGGGCATGTTTAAACTTCAACTTGTTGCCAAGAGAAGTCACCCGACGACGACGACGACGACATTAAAGAGATTAATAATTTATTTAAAAAGCGAGTAAAAAGAAATTCAATAAGAGCATCATGAACCACATATTGAGTAGATAAGACTCTCCCGAGCTCATCTACTTATCTGCGTGGATCTGTTCACGAGGCAGACCTTTCGGAAAAGAGAGAGACTGTGAACCAAACTCAACTTTGGCCATTTGACTTTTTATTGCAACAGTGTACTAAAGAGAGGAATGATAATATTTGGAAGGAGCAATTTATTGAGTATAATATGTATATATTCATTGATGATATGAATGGAAAGGAAAATATTTTTATACGTAAATAATGGATTTTATGTTGAGCCTCACACGACTCACATTTCCGCTCGCTCCCATTTACCAACTCCAGATAAGACTGTTGTATCGTATCTTGTAGGATGTGGTATTTTACTGACATTCTCAATACAATACAAGGATGATGGCGAGAGGGATGATGAAAAGTATAAATAGATTCATAGGTAGCAAGTTTTCAACTGAGTGAATGACTTTGGTTAAAAAAGCGTAGTTATTATACTTCTTTCTGCAATTTTTTTTTCATTATAATTTAGGTTCATTCATACAGAAGATTTTTTTTTCGATTTGAATGAAGCCACTACAGTGGGTTGCATGGCGTGTAGGAGAAATGTGATTTTTTTTCACTTGTCCATTGAATTGAGTTGGTAGCTTGATCATGTGTAAGTAGCTGCTAATAATGATTTGAAATGGAGTAATAAGCTGAACGACTTAGAATCAAAGATTGAATGAATTGACTGTGGTGAGCATTTTTTCTGCGTAAATAGAATAAATGGGAAAGGGGACCTTTAGCGGTTCTCGTATGTTCATAATATGAAATGAGTTAAAGAGAAAAGTGCAGGGCATGTATCATAGATTGATTTTTTTGGCGTGGTGAACTAAATTATGGAGTAAAATGTTGGTAGATTAATAAGGGAAAATGAAATAAGAATGAAGGGGGAAGATAGTCTTGACTATTATTGCTAAATGATGATGATGATATTCTGATTTCTCTCGATTTGATCTGATTTTGATGAACCAGAATTCCCAATCTGCCGAGGATCTACTTTATGCTTATTGCTCCTGTCAGGTTTCTCTCTTCTGCAAAGTCATCCTACACTAACTAAATTAAAGAGGGGACTGCCTAAATATCGCGTAATAGTGGTCTTATCAGCTATCGACAACTACTTTGTTCTGATGATGAGATGCGTGCGTAAAATGTCTCTTGGAGATTAGAGGAGCAAGCTCAAGGACAACGTTGCGTTGTTCCTCTCTCGTAATAAGGCATTCTTGTTTCTGAGCTTTCGGACGGTTGTTGTGACTAGCACGCAAGAAGTGAACGTTTTATACCTGAACTAGGGATTTCCTGCAGCTTGAATTGTTTCAGCGCCAGGAACGCCGAACGGTAGCGCAGAAGCTACCGAGGTGAGTCCTTATTTGGGATAATCTTTAATTTAGTTTGACAGACGAGAGCCTTAGTGAAAGATAAAGTACAGAAGAACGTAACGTGTTTAAAATTCCGCTCGATTTGAAACAGAAATTCAAGTACATATCAAAACAGTAATTCCTCTCAACATGTTCAGTGACGATGATTGCTGATTTGCGTTTAAATTTCTCTGGAAGGAAAATAAAATTCAGTAAAGACAATCGACTTCTTTGAATTTGTGACAGGAAGAAAACATGCTGTGTAGACTTTTATTTATTAGTTAACTCGAAAGTTTAACTTCGTGATGATAATGATGCCATCGTTTTTTATCAGTCATCTACTCTGTTTACTTGATAAACATTTTATGAAACACATAAATGAGACAGGATTCGTGTATAGGTATGTCTGCAGAGCTTATGGCATATTTCCTTTTGACTTACCTATTTTCATGAACTCCGACTCTGCTGCTATAATATTGGCGAATGAAAGCTGATATGGGATAGAATTCTCTTTTTTTTGCATTATAAACAACACCATACCATACAAAATTATGTTGGGCAGGAGAAATATCACCAGATGAGAGTCTCCAATTGCTCGTTGATGTTTGAAATTTCAACACCCATGAAAAATCATAATAATTCATATGGGCTTAAAATCCACTTTTTTCAGTTCTGAGTAAATAAATACAAATGAAAATTTGTATGGTAATGATATTTTTTTGCTATGTATGGATAAATGTCAAACGTAGTCGTTTTTTTTTTTGCGTGGAGGACACAGGAGCTAGGTTAGGTAATAACGTTTATGGAGGTGGATTTAGCAAATATAATTTAATCCTTTCGTTGGACTTTATAGCAAATTCACAAGTTTATTACGGAAAGTATATGATACTGGAGCTATGGAAGGTTTTATTTTAGCAACGACTGCGACTGCCACAGTTGTCACTTCCTTGCCAACTTTCTGCGCATTGGTTACATGCATGAGGAGAATCACCAGTTTATAATTAGCTGTAGGAATGTTCATAAAACAAATAATCTTCAAAGCGGCATTCACTGACCGTTGTTGAGCGTCATGAGGTTACACAGACATAATGGGTATAATGGGCATAATATTAGAGCTTTCGTGTAGTGGTGAAAGGGTCGTCAGACTGATCACCTTAATAAAGCAATTTCAGTACGGATGCTGTCGTCGTGACATGATGTAACAATGTTGTTAGGCGTCGGTATCAGTATTTTGATGATGTCTAGTCTAATTAACCTGCTGCTTTGCGTATATGGGCACCACTGCTATTATTGCTCCGATGCTGTGCCCATTATTATGTTCCGCAAATGGGCAAAATGACTTGTAAAGAATTCTTGATGAGTATGTTGAGTATGTACTTTACAGTAAAATGGAGAAACCTCCGGTGTCATCAATTATAGGGAAAAGTGGAAAGAAAGTGGTTTGGGGGCTGTATAGTGATTTCATTAATTGTTCATAGTAAAATTTAATGGCTAATTAATGAGCTGTTTGATCAATTTTTCGTGCAGGAGTGGGAAATGATGATCCTGGGAATGTTGAAATGGGACGTTTATGGCTTGGTCCCGAGTGACTTTGTCCAGCATATTCTCTACAGGCTACCTACAGACGTGTGGGATAGTGCAGCAGTGAAGGACCGTATCAAGACAATCACCGCCTACTGTGCTACAGGTAATATAAATATTTTTTTTTCAACTTGATCATCTTTGAGCTGGAAGAGAAAAATGGGACTTCTAAAAGCATTATAATGCTTTTATGCAATATTTTTTTCACATTCCTCCTTCGCTGATTTTTGCTTAATCATCAACTCACCAACTAGGAGTTGAAGGCTTACTTTTTTACTTCTCCATTATGCTTTTTATTACCTTTCTTCACTTGCTCCTTTTTTTCTACTTTTACTTGCTTGCTTTATACCTGTGCGAAAAAAATGACAAAAGATTATCATCCGACAAGGGATTTTGATCTACATGTTCGATCTTGTTGATGACAATAAAGACAAACTTTCAAAACATTTTGTATACAAGAGTGATCTTATTTGAGTCAGGCATATTTTCCCTTCGTTAGTTGCTTAATTATATAAAAAACTCATCTTGCTGTTTATCACGTCCTCCAGACAATGTCTGACTTAATGTGGACTACGCGAAACTATTTCATTTCTATTTTTAAGGCATCGCTGCAAAAGCAAGGGGAAAGGATTTTTTTTTGCTCAGTTTTTTCTCTTCATACATTTAGCAGCACCAGTGTATAAGGGCTGATAGGCTGATGATGATGACGAATGACGAGTGGAGTGCTGCTTGGTTCACTAGATTACTCGTTTTTACTATCTACGAAAAAATTCAGATATAAATTCAGGTTTTTCTGGAAGAATTTTGTCCTCAAGCTTTTATTTAGTTTAGCAGTGGATGCTGCTGATGACGGTGGTGATGATGGGTTGAGCTTAGCATGGTATGTGGCCAACCTTTATGCAACTTGTTCATGCGAAAATAAAAAAAATTTGAGGATTGAGATTCTTCATCGGGGTCTGAAGCAGATCAAATAAGTTTTAGAGCATTAGCTATTAGCTACTTACTTTACAAACTTCATAATATTTAATGATGATTTTTTTTATTACAGGAGCACATTACATTACATCCTTACATATCTGTCTAGTTTTGATAATGATGATGAAAAGCAATACATATCTAATTTTTATGTAGACGAAAGAAGGCGAGGAGGACTACTTATTCTCGAAAATTTTCTGTTTTTTTTTCCCCAGCCTGGTAGTGGTGGAGTGGATTGATTTATTTCTTTTTTTGAAGGATGCAGAGATAGTTTGTGACAGTCCTAGAAAATCTTATCTAGTTTTTTGATAAAAATTGTTGTCACACATACATGGGAGTATGGAGGATATAGGGGCATACCTCCATATTTAAGTAGACAGGTACATATCCTTTAACGAAATAAGTAGCTTGTAATCGCAATCACCAAGTCTGTGTAGTTTAGCGAGCCGACCCATTCATCACTATTTCACCTCCTTGTACTCAATCCTCCTTGATGATGATAATTCAGTCGGTATTGTTAATGAGGGATGAGAAAATGAAATAAAGGGTCGGTTCGGGCTCAGAGTGGAGTTTTTTTCTTTTCTTTATTAGCAAATCTGTACTATTGATGATAGGAGTCCTGAGATATAAAAACGAGGTAATCCGTTAATGATTAGTTCGGATGTTTCTATTTTGATTACATTCCTTTCATATTTTTATGATGATGGAACAATGATGATTCGGGTGGTTATAGGCTGAGCTGAGATTCAGCTGAATGTGTGATATCCATATTGATTTGATTGCCACTACCCTTTTTACCCGTGGCAGTTCATCAGGAGTCAGTCAGAGGATCGAGTGGGCCGAAAAATCCCGAAGCAACCGGCTCAATGTATATAATATCGTTGTAGACCGAAAACTCATAAGGAAATTAGGAGTGCATACGTAATAATGGGAATACGAATCGTTTATAATTCAAATATTTCTTCCCCTCAACTTTGTGAATGATTTCAGTGATGGGCCTGTTTGTCGGTCGGTGGGCTTGTTAGTTAAGGAACCTCGGGACGAGAGCTGGTCACGATTCTTTCCATTAGTGAGCGAGACAGAGAGGGCTCCTGCTTAAATGCGCCATTTCATACTGGGTACATGATAGGAGGATGGGTTGTTTGCTTACTCTTGTGCACGTTGCGAAAGAGAACTGATTGGGACAGGGATGGAAATTCTTTTATTATTAAATAGTCGTAGTTTTTCACCTTAAATACGCCAGGGACCTTAGTCCACTCAAGAAAATCCGCTAGATCATAGGAAGAAAATAGTTTAGCCACAGAGAGAGTAGGTATATATGTGTGTTTGTATTATTGCATATATGCAAACTATGGATATATAATTACGATGATGACGGGCAGCAGCAGCATAGCACTTACCAAACATCCTTGTATTATTTCTTTTTGCTGATTAAAAATGATAATGATGAGTGTGTAAACTGGTGGAGGTGGAGGTGCACATTAGTGAGCATTTCGTAGTGAGTAAGCAAGCAAGTTTTTTTTTTCTCCACTTTTTTTTCCTCTCTAATAAAGTTTTGCAAAATAATCAGTGTACCCCTGCCTGACATGACAGGATCATGATGACGATCAATTGAAAACTAAAGAAGTTAAGTCGGTGAAGTCATATTCTCAAGTGGATAATATATTACAGCGGAACAAGTAACCTCTTGAGAGGATGGATGGATGGATTGGATGGTTTCTTTGTTTTTGGTAAATATTTTGTAGAGTTTTAACTTAAAAGAAATTCTCCAAGAGCTATAATATATCGGAGAAAGGGGGATGAATGAATTGGTTTATCCTTCTGTCCCAGGACCTTTTTTATTTTTCTGAAATTTAAAATCATCAGATAATGTTCATTAAAGTAAATCGTGTGTACATAAAAAAGGATGTAAGTTGATAGTTGGGAGGAAAGACGGACTGGCCACTACGGAAGCAGTATCACTTGTTGCGCATTATTAAGCCGGGGTACTTTTCTCATATCGGCATTTGTAATATGTAATATCCATTACGAAATATCATTTTATTAAAGGAGACGGTTGTATTTATTAGCGGTAAGAATGCATTGTTGTGTGGAATGCGGTATTCTACGAGTTGATAGTGGGAAAAGGAATTCCATGATTCCTGCTCATTTCTACTCTTCCTTTCAGTCAAGGCAGTTATGCCGACGGACAAGTCTTTTGGGGATGGTTTAAATGCGAATTACATTTTGGGCTTGGGAGAAAACACGTAATGATTTTCATATAATCTTGTGAGAAACTTATAGAAATTGAAATGACTAGGGACTCTTGTTACTTACCTGACTATAATATTAATCCAGGAGATTTCTCTCTCTCTCTTGAGATCAGCTCGTGCATTGAGAGGCTCATCCTTAGGTGGATGGCCACGTAGTGGTGATCTCAGGTTGAAGGGTAAATTTTTTGAGGTTTTTTATTATGCAGTTATAGGGAAAAGTGTTAGGGTTACTTGCTCATCCATGCATGGGAAGAGAAGTCGGTGCGGTAAGAGAAATATCGTCAGTGGGCTCACTCATATCCTTATCGATTGACAAGTTAATCAGACAATGATAACGAAGTTACGCGAACGACAGGGGGTTGGCTTGACTTCCTTCCTTGTTGCAGTAGTAGTGTGATTAAGGAAATGCACTAGAGGAGAGATGGACATATACGCACTTCCCCTTAGATTTGCATTCTTCCCCTTGTCCCCTATACCTAGTCTAAGGTGGAGAGCTTGCGCTTGAAATGCAATAAATTAGAGACGTCGTTTTTCCTTGATAGCTTAACAAGGATGCATTGAGCTGTCGTGGCATTTCTGAAGTAAAATATTTCTGGGGGTAAAGTCTTGATTGGAAATGAGAAGAAAAATAAAAGTTTTTACTTGATTGGTATGGGACGCTGTGTGGTTGATGATCTCCATGTTTTGTGGTTTTCAACAAGTTTTTATTTGTAATAAAAGAGCTCTGCATAATAATATGCAGAATTTTTGCAGAAAGGTTAAAAACACGGTCTTTTCTTTTAGTATTTTTGTAGATCAAAATGTTGATTGAGAAGAACTACTGTCATCATTCTGACGGTTAAGCAACAGAAGGTTGCTTTGTTTGTCACACAAGAAGCCTTTTATCCGCAAAACTAAATTTGTTGTGTAAAAGTTTTTTTTAATCATGTTTGCGAGTAAAATAATTTAAAAAAGCAAACTTTTTCCCCTTTCCCCTCTCCAACTTGTATGTCTTCACAACTGGAGGCAAACAAGCAGAGCCGGTCATCACATCAATTTTCGACATATGCCATCATCGCTATCACGTAATGAAAAGAGCAAAGACTTTTTTTTTTCGCTTTACTTTGATTCGTTAGATCCCTTTCTGTTTTTAAAAAAATCTCAACATTATTTAATGCACAAATAAATATCTGGATCGTAGAATTTTTTTTAGCGTTGATTCCTTGTGGAGAATGAAAGAACAGGTGGACAGGAGATAAAACGTGGCAGTCTGATATTCCATTCATATTCATGTAAATTGGAGCTATATATTGCAACAATGTGTTATGAAAGCTTTATGCCATGGATATCATTTAAAAGTAAGTTTTCTAGATTAGCAATAGGAGAAAAAATGATTTTTTTTAGAAAAAAGAAGCACGATAAACTTGAGCAATTAATTAGAATGGCAAGTTCCAGTACTGGTTTTGAAAAAAGAGGTTGTGAAAAAATGGCTTCAACTAAAAATTATGGCATGTGCACATGTCACTAAAAGAAATCAAGTCTCGGGAGTGTGGATGGGTACATGGATGACTGCATTTTATATGTGTAGGTAGCTTCAGATTGTATATTCATATCAAGAGTGAGTGGAGTCAATCAGAGTTGACGGGACGACGACGGAGCAGCCTCCACCATGCCTATTCCAGTGGGTCACTCAGTCAGTCAATCAGGACATGTTGCTATAGAATGCCTATATCATAGATCTAGGTACTGCAGTGGAGTGCAAGTACTTACTTTTTTTACCTGTAAGAATACTTGTACCTGTGTAAGACCTATGTGCCTAGCCAGGGGGATTTCATAGTCACCATCTGCTGTCCATCGCATTCCCATCATCATTCAAATTCCACGTGAACTACGAAGGAATGGAGCGAAATGGGAAAAAATCTGGTCTGGTGTATAATACTCGGGTTTGGAGGAGCATTTGCCTTTGCCTCGCCAACTGTTGTCCAGGGGTCCCAACGAAACCACTCTGATTGATGGGACAAAGTCAGACTGGGAAAACAAAAGAAGTCAGCGCTGATTTCATATTTGCATTATTAACATTTTTTGCACCTGTTTCCCTTTTTCCTCCTCTTCTGGAGACGTTAGGCTGATTGTTGCATTTGATGAGGAGGATGGATGTTGATGATGCTTACCTCAAGAAGAAAAAGGAATGCGTCATATGCCTTACTGTTCTTTTGTAATTGCTCCTAGCACGTAGTCTGTCTTCATGTAAAAGAGCTTCGGTGGCGTGCATGACAAGTGGAGAGTGTGGATGGGAAACAGGCTGCAAGAGGGAGAAAAAAGGGTAAAAATTGTAAATCAATGACTTTGTCCAGCTTTTTTCCCCTTCTAATTTACCTGCCTAGAAAAAAAAAAGTTAAAAAAAAGTAAACAAGACTCATCCTTTGGCTGGGGTGCGACCATCCCCGCTTCCAGTCCATATACCTACTCAAATGAGATGGATAAAGGCTACTTTAGACGACTTCTGCTCTGATATCGTTTTGAAATTCAGACATATGTGGATCGTTAAATCAGTTTTTTCCCTTTTTTATTTATTCACAGCAGTGATAGGAGGAAAAAGCTGGAGAGCTGCAGAACTAGATTGGGAAGTAAAACTAGTGACAGGTGTTGTTGCTGAAAATGTTAATGACGAGAAAGGTTCATCGCAACTTGCAATGAACTAGAAAAAAAATGATGATAATGAATTTTTTCTCCTCCTTGTGATTGGTAAATGGAGCGATTTCACTGCATGCATGCCTTTGTGGTTTAACCCGGGTAAGCAAATTTATGCAGTTGGAAGTCATGAGACTACCTAGCAGAGTTCCCTTTCGCAAAGTTTTTGTTAGAAGAATGAAATGAACTTTGATTTTTTTTCACGTGTCTCTCTTCTACTCCTGAAGAACCTGTCCTCTTATAATTTAAGGCTTCTTCATGAACATGTCCTACTAGTCCTGTAGATATTATACCTGCATAATTCGTAAAAATCTGAAGGTGCAGGTATGCCTACATAGGGAAAAAAAGGTTCACTTGCAAACTGAGGTAATAATGGCAATAATTTTTAAATGCAGATGATATGATAGGGAGTCAAGATGAATGTAACAGGTGGCCTGATTCCTTGAAGGAGGAGAAGAAGGAAAAAAAACTTTTCTCTCTTCTGTCTCTTTCTTTCTCTGGATTTTTTCTTGTATTGGGAAATCTCAGTTGTGAAAAAAAAATCTGTTTGAAAGATGTTCTGTTACAATAAAAAAAACAATGAGAGAGAAGAGATAGATGTGCACATATTAAAATTTTCATTGGTCCACAAATCTAAGAATGCGTCCAGTTTAACCTGTTCATTGATTGACAAAAGCGTTTAATAACACGAAGGAAGAAAGAGTACAATTCGAGCTGATTTCTGTTGATGTTCCTTCTCACTGTTTACGAATATCATTTTGCTCCACTGGGTTAGGGAGCAGTAGCGCATTAAAACTCATAATAATATTATCTCCATCTTTTGCTCTTCATTTCATTCCTTAATCCTTTTTGCCTAATGTCGAGGGAGAAAACATGACCAAAGGGAGTTTAGGTGCAGAGCTCTATTTACAGCTTAGAACAAAATGATAACAGCTTTTGAGAGTTTCACAGAGATTGTGCCATGTCCAATGAAGTAATTTTACACGGTCCCATGCAACCAGAACATAGTTTTTATGGAGAAAAAAAACTGACTCTTGCAACCAGCAGCAGTACACTTAAAGGCTCGTCATTACGATATGATGATATTTGAAAGAAGAACCACTTTATTTTTGTGTGGATTAGAAGAAAAAATCCTCCTTTGTTTCAAACATGGACTTCTCTAATTCGGATCACAGGCAGTTGCCTAAAGTTGTTTTTAATGCGACTCCAATGCACCATTTTATATTGATGGTGATGAGAATGAGTAAGTAAGTGGAATGTGTGAGACCTGGTGGCAGTGATTATTGTACCTGTGGAGGGTTGGTTGTTATGTCTGCTGATGCGGCAAAACATCTTTCCCTTGTTTTATATGCAAATTGCTCTAGAAACCGAGAATTGTTTAATGATGCTACGAAGCTGATCCTCTGCTCTCTTGCTGTTGCTGAATGCTGGTCCTGGTGATATGATACTAGTAGGTAAGACCACTTGCTCCTTGATTCATTAAATGAATAGAAGAAAGAAGAAGAAAAAAAACTGATCAAAGTGAGAGTTTGAGATGAGAAAGGAGACGGAAAAAAAGCAGTATAACATAAAAATGCTAACCAGAGGAACTGATGCCGGCAGGTGAAATTTTTTCATGAAAAAAAAATTATTATTGATCGATCCTAGTAAATATTAGCTTTGAAATAGCTCATCTCTAGAAATAAAATGGTAGAACAAGCAAGGGCTCTGGTTGTCTTGTATCTATTTTTGCTAATATTTATTGAATGACAAATGACGATAATTATTCCATGGTAGTTTTCTAGACAATTTTCTGCTTCATCCCTAGATGGAGCGAATGGAGACGATCTGAAATGATGAAACTCTCCATCACACATTCTATATAGCATATATTTTTCCTGTTTCTTTATGGCCCTTCTCACAACAATTAGCTTATTTAAGAGTTGTGGCTGTCAAGAAGGAGCAAAGGTCCGGTCCGAGGTTAGTTGGATCGAATCGGATCAAAAATTTGTTCATTTGAAGTACAAGCACGTGCCTGTTTTTTTTGGAGGGCTGATGAGAACCAAGTTCTCAACGCGATATCACATTTTGATGTCGATGATGCTATCCATTCAAAAAATAGTGTCCTTTTTTATAATTCAGGACTGGGAGGGAAGTAAATAGGCCCAGTTTGAAATCTGGTTGCATTCCATTCCACTATCAATGATATCATTCTTTCTAGCAATTAATGCATAGTTTCATTTCAGACTACTGTTTTGTTTGGATTTCTCTCGCTGAAATATTCTCCCCAGAGACTCCTCTCATTCGATGATGATATGATGCTCAGCTCATGATGCTCATTTAAGAATTTATCATTATTAAGTATGCATGTATGAATTTCTGAGCATGTTTGTAATTATTGAAGTCTTTTCAATCTTCTAAATACCTGCAAAAGTCCCTCGGGCTTTCTACATTTCTTTATTGAAAATGAGTCGGGCAGGGGGAAAGATTTAAATATTTTATTTCTGAATCTAGCGGAATGCCCGCATTCATTCCGTTTTTTATTTGGTGGTGATGATGTGGTGTCTGTTGATTTGAATATTATTGTGGTTTTTGTCCGGCAACTCAAAATTCCACATTAATTCCCTTGCGTAAGTAGCCCCCAAAGCTCCTCTCAAATTCTTTTGAGTAGGTCAGGCTGGTTTTGTTTGGGTTTTTTAAAGGGAATAGCTAATAGGTAATGAATAAATAATTGAAGAAAGCAACCAAGGCGACTGGAAGAAACTCTCGCATTTAATTGTACTTTGCGCTGAGTGATGATATTGAATATTAGTGGGGGGAAAATTATTCAAAATATTAAAATACAGCAGAGCGGTGCCCAATCCTTTCATTAAAAGGAAAACTTGGACGCCTTCAAGAAAAATGTCTTTTCTTTGAAGACGACGGGGATGAGGATCAGTTCCATGATGAACTCACCATACCTACGTCATATACTAGTGAAGAAAAAAACTTGGCTCAAGACATTTTTAAAGGAAATCCAAAGGAGCTAAGGTGTGGACTACATAATGAACATTAAAAGGAACAGCTTGATTAATTGATTAGCCGGAGAAGTAAATTGATGCTTTTCCCCAAGTCTATTCTTTGAGAAATCAGGTTTTGTCATTGAAAATGTACAGCACAGTTACAAAGTAGCTTTGAAAGTTTGAATGAGGATAAGATTATTAGTATAAGTATATAATAGTTTTGATTAGATTCCTGTATTTTCAGGTTTTTTCTCCCATCCTTGTACTTTATGTCCTTTTCACCAAAACCTTCCAATAACCTTTTGACAGCCGAGTGAAACTTAAAACTTGTACAATCTGACATCGACACTGTTGCATAATATTGATCCTCTGGAGGTTGAGCGCTGTTTTGCACGATTTACGAAAAAAAATATTAGCTAAAGCTTGTACCGGCCTTGTAGTTCTGTCCTGTATCATCGTGTACAAAGATTATATCGCGAAAAAACTAATAAACTACCAGCGAGGAAAAATGTAGGAGGAGACATACCCACAAAATGTTTGTACTGTTGTTTTTCCCCTTTCCTAACTTTCTCGTTTTCGTTTAATAACATTAATTATATCTAGTGGTGAGGTAAGTGGTTCCACCGTGGGACTTATTCAAGTTGAAAAAAAACAAGGAATTCGCTATACTATAGAGAAAATTATATGTAAAAAAAGAAAGCAGTAGGTACATGATGTTCAGTATTTACCTTTAGGTAGAGAATAATATGAGAAAGAAAGAGGTACCTAGCTAAAAAGCTACCAAAAAACCGTCCGACTACTGCTTATTTAGCTACACGCATTCCATGATTTGAATTTTGTATCTTTGTTCATTCCTTCTCCGATCATTACCTTCCCATCGGCAAAAAAGCTGGACCATATATTACGCATGTTATGTGCACAGATGGGGATGGCTCAAGTGGGCTATGTTTGTGCTCATTCCTTTGTTTCACCGTTCTGGCCGACTTTATTGCGTACATAAAAGATTATTTGAAGTGAGCATGCCTATCAACATTTTTTTCTTCATTCATTGGCATTGGCTCATCTGCTCAGTATCATCAGAAAACGTTCAGAATGCTGAGCATTATAAAATCATGATAGTAGCGATGAGACTTCTCGATGCGTGCCTCTGGCTTGCCACTTGGGCAGCGACCACTTCATGATTACTGGATTCGTTTTTTGCTCCGTTGTCTTCGTGATAATATTGCCGATATTGGTGATCTGATGGTGGTTGTGGTGGGACTCTCCAATGCCGCCCTTCTCCTTTTTTTCTTACTCATATTGTACGAATGGTTTTGGGACTCTGGGAGAAGATTAGAGGAAAAGAGCGTACATAATGCAAACACAAACTTCTTCAATTATTAATAAGGCCCGACTTGCTGATCCTCACTGATTTGATTACTCTCCTCCCAGAAAGCCGTCTCTTCAACAAGTCATCATAATATCATCCCACGTAATGGAATTTGATGATGATTACCTTGACCACGGTAGTAGTAGTAGCAAAAGATCGATCCGAGAGGGATTTTTTTTGTTCAGCTGATGAAAATCCAGCCAGTTTCTTGAAGATGAAGAAGGGATACAGGAGTAGATGGAATGTTATGTATTTTTTGTGCTCCAATCTGAAACTAATAAATAATTATAAGATGACGGTAGCAAACCAAAGAGAAGCAACGCAGCTAATCAGCCAGTCCTGTAACGCGTCATGATGAGATGAAGGAGGACTTTATTCAGATTTTTTTTTGTCCCATTTGAGAATATGAGACTGTTACTTGCAAGGAGCTTGTATTGATCAGGGTAAAAAAATTCTAGACGAAATAAAGGAATGCGCTGTTGTTTCACTGATTCTGAGAAAAGGGCCAGGTAAAAGAGAAGAGGCTCAAGTTGCCCCAAAAAGACTTGTGAAAGAGGCATCTCCTGGGTTGGCAAAGATTAGAGTGCTGCAAGAATCATGCTATAGATCTTCACTCGGTTCTTCTCGAATAAATTATGCTGCGAAATAGGATAGGAACAGTATTTCAAGACTTAATGATTAAGACAGTAAAACTATCGATTATAAAAATCCTGATACTTATCTATCGATAAGTAAGTTTTTCAAGTGGAATTCCATTCAAATAAATTTACTTGTTGTACACTTACTCTAGCAGGTAGGTTTTTTATAGATTCATTCTAAAACAGCCCTTTGTCCAACTTTCAATGGGCGAAATACACTGACCACGAATTTTAATGTGGAATATTTTGAATTGTACAAGTGACGAGGACACTATCCCCATTAGTGGATGAGTCGTATAACAATGATAAGCTATATGTTTTTAGCAGCCGTAGGATAAAGCAATGAAATGAATGGGCACCAAGGCGAAATCAAGGCATCTGATGCAGCTGATGCTTTAATGGTGATGATGGGTGCGGTACGGTGGCTAAACTGGTCCTGATGATGATCAAAATGTTCTGCTATTTCTTACCATCACTTTGCTATAAGCGAAAAAATCTCACCCAGTCAAATAAATACGCAATGCCTATTTATTTTATAAAGGAAAAAAAATCATTATATTTTTTCCTCTGCCTTTCTCTCAAGGCAGAAGCCAGCAGTAATGTTGTATTAATAATATAATCATATAAAAATGGCAGTGGAGTGGCTTGGCTGAGTAACTATCAAGATGGGTGTATAAATTGGCTATGTGTGAATAAGATACGTAATAATATTACAACGGTTTGGAAAGAACAGGAGCTCACAGGCCGAAGAATTCCTTCACGGTATTATATGGGTCAGCTATTTTCCTGTGAATTGTGAAGAGGAATAATGAAAGGGGAAATGTTCTTACGGGACATGATTCCTTCCCCTCTGACCAGACATAAAAAACGCTTCCTCCGCTATTATAAAGGAAATGTGTTCTGTTACGAATTCAGCTGTCCTTGGTGGCCCATCCGAAATGCTTCTCAATCAAATAAATAATACATTTTCCACAATAATACGCAACTCATACTGAGTTCAGAATGGCATATTGTGTTCGTGCTGCGGTTGACTTGTGTGTGTGGCAGCGTCGTGTAAATGTTGATTTGGGATGGAAGGATGGGAAACATCAGAGTCCATGTGAAATTTTCGCCGATTACATTTTTTTCTTTATGAAATTGTGTTTTTTCTGCTTTGAGCAAAATCAAATGGACATTTACGACGAAGGAAGGAGGAGGATGATGATGATAATGGGACATCCTAAAGCTGGGCTCAGGGCACGCATCTTTTGGTCTCACTCTGTGACATCCACAATCAGTGTCACAAGAGATTTCCTCTCGAATAGGTAGGTTTGCTGTTGGCTTGATAGTGACATGAAAATATGCATCCCTCAACTTATGCATAGTCAGGGAAGAACAGGAACAATTTATTTTATTGACTGCAAATTCCATTGAAATAAAACCTGTACTCCTTGTCATTGTTGTCCGGCTCGACTCTGTTCTCAAAGGGGACCCGGTACCTATTAACTAAACATCTTTTACGGTTAATATGACAACGTTTTTTTTAGTTTTAGTTTATATATCCACGGGAGGGTTGGGGAGATTGGATGATTGGACTGTCTATATACTTCTAACTGGCGACACAGTTAGTTAATTAATATCTTGCTTCTTTTACCTAATACCTATCGTTAAGCCCATCATCAGCTTTGCTGTTTACTTATGGGCCTTTTACTTTTTATGTTGGAAAATTCAATTAGAAGGAAATTGTACTTAGTCATTCCTTGTTTCGTTGAAAGTTCATGTTTCTCGTTAAAATGCGTTAGTGATTTTTAAGATAGAATGTCGATCAGTAAGAATCTTGTTGAAAAAATGGAGCTCTATAAATGAGAAAACTCAAGGGAAGCTCCTTTCGGTAGTTTCGGTCTTGACTGTATGGACCAGAAGACGAAACGAAATGGATAATATGATGATGATAAAGAAGATGAGTCCAAGGTTCGGTATGCAAGCTTGAGTTCTGTATCATCATCATGCGTAAAATGTTCTGGCCGGAACATTTTCACTCAAATACAACATGCTCAATAAAGGGGAAGCATCAATGAAGAATGAAATTGATGTTGCTTCGTCTCCTTCCCAAAGGAACGCACTTTGTTCAGAATAAATTGTAAAGTCACTCACGGCACTTTAATTCATTATTTAATATATGAGCGTAGCTGTTGGAATTCAAATCGCTTAATGTAAACCAGTTAGCTTCTGAGATATAAAAAATTGTAAATTATTACAAGGGGGCCAAAAATAGAGCCCGAAAAAATTGTCTGTTGTAGTTGTAAATGGATCAACTATTCATTGTTAAAAGTGGAAAGGAGGGAGCGAGAGGCTTGATCTTACCCTTGGCATCTTCCTAACGAAACGAAGGATTTAAGATGCAATGTGCTAGGGGAACTTGTAAGGTAGGCCAGGGAAAAAGTGTAAAAATGAGGGAAAGAAAATGTATCAAGGGGCCATCTAAATATTAATGACATGGCAGAGGGAATTTCTCAGCGCTCCTGCTTAACTCCGAACCTGATTGGATTCATATTGAGAAGCACGCAACTCTGAGGGGGATAAGTCTGGATTTCCATACGATTTGTTTGTTTGAATGGATGAGTCAAATCGAAAACAATATATTGATTATGGTGGGTTCCTAAAATAAAATAACGGTTGTGGGATACATGCGTAAATCAAAGTTGGACGAAGAACCAAGGAATGCATAAAAAATCTTAAAATCAGAGTCGGAAAAGAAATGGAAGCAACTTTTCATTGTTTTTTTTAATATCTAAAACGGTTTTAACTCTTGAAAAGATGGAGAATGGAGGAATGAAATGGACAAAGTTAAAAAATAGCATGCACCAGTTGGTCATCATCACAAAATTAAGCATGTTTTGTGCGGTTGGGCTGCAGACTGTAATTAATTTCCTAAAAGCAAATTAAGTGCTCACTTTAGATTTCAAAAGTAATCAGTTTACTAGGCTTGGATTAATTATAAAAGTGCGCAGATAGCCTCTGTGTATAAACGGCATTTTAGAATGTCAGCAAAAATACCTGACTGACATACACGAGTGAAAGACATTTTTCTAATTATTCGTCCGAGCCTGGGACAAAAAAAAATCGTTTATTATTTTTAAAGTGACGCAACGTCGGAACCACCTTTCACAAAAAAAAAAAACGTAAAGAAGCCACCTGGTTTCTTTGGTTGATATTTGTCTAGGACGTCGTCGCAGTAGATTTTTGAATGCGTTCTGCCACGATCCATTTCATTATGGATTCTTGTTGCGAAGAAAAAAGGGAGGTTGAGAGACTCCTTTTTCTTTTCAGATTTTTTTTCAGCACTGTTACTCCGACCGAAACAGAAGGAACGGGACCGGTGTGCGATGAGGAAGATTTGGACACGTGGCTTTTATGTTTAGCTCTTGTAGGCATGGACAATCTAAATACTTACCTGAGATTTGCTTTGTTGGGTTGAGTGGCTGTAAGAAATCTTATTTTTGGAGTCGAGCAAATTTAAACGAACATATTATTTCTTATTCCGTCCCACAGCCAATTTTGCAGAAAAGGTGAAACATGGCTTTTACCTTTAAGAAGCGTCAAATCGAATGCCTGTTCCGTAAATGTGAAGAAAATAGGGGATTTTTAAAGAGTACAGTTTTATTTCAGATCTTTTAATATGGGCTTTAGATTCCGCTTTTAATTTTTCTTCTCCTGTTGCTGAATGCGAGGGGACGGGAGACGGGAAAGGTGTTTCTATTCACGGGCCCCTTGTTGGGTCCCCATTCTCAGTCATTATTATGGAAATCATGAAATGTTGCCCGTTTATATAAAAATTGGGAATGAATTCAATTCATTTTTATGTACACCTTGGTGAATCTCTTCTTCACGTCAACTTTCGCTTAGGTAGTCACGGCATCATCCAATGGATTAATCAATGTTGAGGAGGACATCCTTAATGCAAGATCGGACAGCTGCCTGGTCCCTTTCTTCCAACCGTCTCCTGATGATACCCGATTTATAATATGTTACTTTAAATAGGGGTTGGATGGGAGAAAAGTGGGCTTTGCTTTATTTCAGTCCTATATAAAGATAAGGATAATGGCAGTTGCAGTTGCAGATCTCCAATAAACATCTTATTTGAAACGGAAGATCATATTATGACCGATTCTTAAAAACTGTTTAAAACGGCTGACAATTGAGTCACGCACTATAATAGCGACCGATATTGTGCGTAAAGATTACGGAGCATCTGTACCGTTTCCATGCTTGAAGCCAGAATTCCATCCAGTCTGCAGTAAATAAACAATTACAAGGGAGCAGCGTGCAGTTCAGGAAGCGTTTGAAGAAGGGTGGGACAGAGTGAGTTATGGAGTGACTTTGAAAGAGTAGAATATAATAATTTAAAAAATCGATGTTTCCTAGTTCCCACTTCCCCTCCTTGAGGAAAATGGTCCATCCTTAAAAACGTAACAGGGAACTAAGTTGAATGGGAATGGCAAGCCTTCTTCCCTAAGCAGTATATTTATGCATGGAGGTGAAATAAGAGTTGATGTTTGTTGTTGGGCCACTGATCACACGATAGAAATCTACAACAACGTTGTGGATGGCTTGCTTGAATGGACAAATCCGGTCCTACTTGGGCCGGCTAGTCAGAAGATGATGAACAAAGAAGTGTGTACGCAACTCTCTCGGTTTGAAGAGAAGTTGTTGGCAAAATGTTGTTTTCCTTAGCGTTTTTTTTCTCCTCTCAAGTCTTGAAAAGTGAAGTTGGCGTGTTGAATGTTGAATGGTGGTAGGATGGGTGCCACTGTGCCACACACAGAGATTTGCTTCCCACACAATCCGGCTACCATCTCTCATTTCACCCTGATGTGATGATCACTTAAAAAACAAGCTTTTGATCTTTTCCCTTTGCTCTTTTCCAGATATTTTTTTTTCGCCCCGGCAACCCTGTATATTTGTAGTTGCGTATTTAGTGAGGATGATCCCTATCCAGTTGGTGTCTGTTTCAAGCTAGTTTTCTGAGCTTGCCGCCCATCCTTGTCTTTGTCTAGGTGTAAGGTTAAGGAGTTATGAAGTTACATTAAAGTTATGATGAATGAACATGGTGAATGGTGACTTTTCGCATTCCTTTCGAGTTTCCCCTGGTATGGGGACGGAACATGATTGCCGTGATTTTGTCACCAGGCCAGCTACGCTCTGTAAACATGATTACAGTGCCACACACATACCCAATTGAATGGCATGCCAGAATCTTTTTTTCCGCAAGTTCAGCTCACTTCCATGAAATCTTCATAACATAACGGAGAAACGGGGTGATTTATAATAGCAAATTTTAGGTATGCTCAGATTTTAAAAAAATGTGTAGCCCGTCCTTGGCTTTTTTTCTTTAAAAAAATTCATGCCTAATATTGTTGTCCGATTCACTACAACAAGTTTTATGAGAGAGAATTTTGTCTCACACTATTGAACAAATCAGGCTTACATAATAAAAAAAAAGTTTCACTCGCGCGTTCTTGTTAGACCGCTCGCTTTTATTATTGTAGTAACACATGTAAAGAGAGGAATGAGTCCCGATGTTATTTTAATTACCATGGAGCCCGGCTAGTTTGTGAATGAAGAGCAAAACGTGTGTAATGGGATTGTTGCGGAGAAAATAGGATTCGCCTTTAGTGTAAATGATTTTTTCCTCATAATCATAGTTGCTGATGATGAGGCTCAGAATGATGGAATGAGCATTTCGTGACCTGCAAGGTTCGACACTAATTTGCATATTTTTTTTTCCTCCTTACTTGTTACCGCAAGTGCTAAGCTGATTGTGAGTAGAGATGTAAAGTAATAATGTTAGCTATTTGCGTGAGAAATGGTCGTTTTGGCTGGTTTGGATGATTTTTCCTTGATTTCAATGTACCTATCTGTTACGGGGACATGACACCACCTGGTAGGATTTCTATTTATTGGGGAGAGATACTTACGGAGAGGGTTTTTTCGTATCATCCTGAAAAAAAAATTCCTCTGACTTCACTACCCCTTCTGAATCATTTTGTTTAAGAGCTGAGAGGACGAAATTATTGATACTTTTCATAAGTAATCTCTAAGCTTGGACATTCATATCAAAGTGAAAAATCATTCATATGAGAAGACTACTCATTGGCTCACAATTTATAGCTCCTTAAACAACACACGTTTCTCCCTCTTTGAACTAGTTTGGCTGAGTACAAAGAATGAAAAAAATGCAAAGGCATGAAATTGTCGAGAAAAAAAATATCCTGAGCTTGTGTTGATTTCAATTAACGTTTGGGCTGTGTGATTTGTATGATTTTCGCATGCTTAGCTGTAATGATGAAATGAGCAAACTTTTTCTTACATGCTGATGTGCCATTCATTATCTAATACTCTTCAGTAGATGAATGGAGAACGTCCTCCTCACTGTTTTCAATTGACGGTGGTTGCGAAAAAAAAGACGCGTTTTTTTGTTTGGTTTTTCGAAAACCCATCCCATCTGGGGATACGAGTAAAATGACTGGGATGACTGTTCCACCTTCGTTTTTTTTTGTGTCTGCACCAGACCTTTATTTTTGTACATGATATTATATCAGATAAAATAATACGCATCGTGGGAAACATGCTCTCAGTGGAAAAAAGACAAGATTGTCAAGTCAGGCATGTAGCTAGTCCATGAACAGATTAGGGGAACAGGATAGCCATGAACTGATGAGGTCCATGGGGGAGGGAGGGATAGGAAAGAAATCTCTTTCAAAGTATGTACGAAAAATATTAGTATGTTATTATGTATTCAAGCTTGTCTTGTATCATGTTAGAGTTTTTTATATAATTGATCCCATCTCATTCATCATATCATCATTCATGTTTCACTTATCACTCCCGGTAATAATGCTCTCATTTAGAGTTTCTGCAAGTTTGGGAGAGGTGACAACTGTGAGATAATTTGCTGCAATAAAATGTGTTGTACACTTGATGACAACCATCAAGAAAGTGTTTATACGACATGACGGATTAAACGAACGATATTCACAGACAGCCAGAGCTCACTGATGAGCTAAAGATGGGAATGGCAATGTTAAGAAATGATAAGCATTCCTATCTTGGTGGTGCGGTAGGACATCCTTCGGTTTGCAGTGTGTCATCTGTCACGCAAGACGTGAAAAATTGTTGATCCAAAAGAAGCTAATCCGATGATGGCTGATGATGTCTGATGATGATGATGAGTTGCTTGTTAGAAGCTTTTCATAGCTGACAGATCAAACTCAGAATGTGAGCTGAATGCAGTTTGGCAATTCAGTAGTTGTGTCTAAGCTGGGTTTACATTTTCTCTGGGGAAATTAAATCCGAGCAGTAATATATACAAGTTACTGGTGAATATCAGGTCTTCTTGACGAGTATACTTAATAAGCTGATTTAGCAAGACTTGTGATGTGATGCCTACTCTTAATTGCATTTCATTCTTATTTGCTTCAAAGAATTGAACTATGTATGTTTGAATAGCTGTACTTTCTTCCTTTCTTTTTCTTTGTGCCAAATTTTAATACTTGAATTCTTTGCATTCGCATTTAAGCTTAATTCTGTGCTCTCTTGAAAAAAATTCAACATAATATATGTAAAAAATTAAGCCTTCAACTTTCACCTATATTTATGTATTTATAAAAAAAACATTTTCTTACCTAGACTTTTTTTTCTTCTACAAATTTTTTGTACATAGATAATAATTTTGGGATGCAACTGCCCAGTATCATTGCATCAGCATCCATCGCCGCAGCTTTGGAACCTCACATTGGTCCAAAAACGTTTGAAGAGGTGCTCAACACTATTTTTTTAGCGACTAATATTGAAATGGTAAGTTTTCATAATTGATGAATGACTCCCTCCTCTTGTTTCACTTGAATAACCTTCTTTCTCCATAATCACTTATTTATTCTGTCATGTCATGATGTACATATGTATTATAAAAAATAATGACCACTTCATTGAGTATCCTTCTTAAAAAACACTTTTCTAATTAAGGAGGTGAGAATCATTAGCATGATTTTATTTCCTTCCAAGTGCTCAAACATTGTTTTAATTTTATGGCATTCTTTTCAACAATTACGTCCCTTTTGAATTTGAAATCAGCCATGTGAGTACACACCTAAAAAAAACCTCGAGCCCTCCATTTGAAAAAATTAATTACGTGTGAGGCTGTCAAAGCATTCTCACTCGCTAAGAGTTTCATAAACTGTACATCCTCCATGTAAAATATTTTGTCGTAGGTCAGTGTGGGAATATTTTTTTTTCTCATTAGTTGAGTATTCACGTTAAAAAGTTATTCATGCGTAAGAGCACTTCCTTATAATGCCAGCCCTCCCTTCATTTACTTCAAGTGTCCTTCATCCTTCATTCATAGAGTTTCACAAGCGCCACTAGATCTGTAGTAAAAGTTGGGAATTCTTAGAAATTCCAAGCTGTTTACGTTTGTGCTCTCACTCCCATGTAGATTTGTCGGCAGGCTGAAGGGAATAACTCAATGAATTTGTGAAATTGCTCAAATATTTTTTGGATTATTACACGGTCGGTTTGGCGCAAAGAGAAATTGAGCTGTTATACTCACTATACATGAATACAATGGAACAGAGATTAAGATTTTTCTCCTCTCATTTTACTACCAACTCAAGTATGTGTCCTTAAAGCCATAAATTTTCTTTCGTGTAGGTCACGCACAACATTTTTTTAAAATAAGCCATGCATGCGCATCTCTTTAAAGAGTAATGAATGGGATGAGGATAACTGGAGTACAGAAGATTGTTTGTGAGATATTGTGCCCGAATAAAGTAAGTGCGTGTGAGCATGACTTAATAGTTGCGCCCGCCATTCATTCAACAAGCATTTTTTTTTTCTTGGAAAAAAAGATATACTCACGATGAAGAGAATGAATGAATTATTGAGTTGCATCCATACAAGGAAACTTGCAAGATGAGGTGAATATAATGTAAATGAGAAAGTCACACCTTTCTCTCTCATCCACAGCTCATTCATGAGATTGGCAGGAGGGTTAAATGAGTCCATTTGAAAGATTAAACCTTATCTGGAGTCGTGTTTGAGTATGTGTAATGTAGTAAGAAGATGCTCACCCATTTTATTGTAAACAGTGGAATGTGTTCTATTTACTCACATAACCTGGAGCTGCTAACGGTCTGCTGTTCATCCACACTATTTTTCTTGAATGATTTATTTCCTTTCCCATACTGCAGGAGTAAAGTGGTGGATGAGGTTAAGACAATCTTTATTTTCATTCTGAAAAATTCAGGTTACATTCATAAAAAAACTAGACAAAATGTATGAATCAAGTCTGGTGAAATATTTGTTTTGAATGATGGAGGAAAAAATGTTGCATTTTTCCCACGACGGACACGAGTACACTGGAAAGAGGCCTTTTGTCGGTGAACGAAGTGATAAGGAGAGTAGGGAAGCTATGGCAAAATGTTTGTTCTTATTTTGCGTTTTTCTGTAATGTCTTCCCTGGTCGTCGTCTTACAGTCTCCTTGAGGTCCTGGAATTTTTGTTATTTTTCTCACATAAGAATAAACAAAAACGGCTGGAGCATCTTTTTACACAAGTCTGTCGACGACCACCACCCTGGTTGACGACGGGATGAATGAATGGAAGGAAGATGATGGAACTTTGCTCATGTTTCAGCATCCTTTCCATTTCACGAGAAAAAAAAAATAAGTAGTAAATTTTTTTTTTCAGAATTTTTGGGTGGGATTCTTCGTCTTGGGACAATGAAAGGTGGAAAAGGATCTCATGGAAACTCCCATGTCTGCAGAAAGATCCTGTATATAACATACACCATTAGTTTATGAAACAACGAAATTCCTTGTTCTCCTCCTGTACAAACTTACACACATGATCAATCATATTAAATTCCTGGTATTCTCATCACAAATTCAGTTTTATGAATGACCTGAGCTTTCTGTCTACATGAGCTGATGGAAAGCTTAAGTGAAGAGAATCGAAACGTAAAATACAATGTGGGAATTTGAGAAAAGCGTGTCCCTCGTTTGTTCTGCGTCTTAAGGTTGTGACGTTTTGATGGACTTGATGGCGGCCACAAACAACTAACCTATGTCAACATAAGAATGCTGACCATTACGAAGGGTTTCAATTAAGTAAAGAACGGATGAAAAAAATAAGTATCGATAAGATTGTATTAGAGCTACATACTTTCTTAATTTTTACTTTTTTTATGTCTGGGCATTAAAACTTTAGGATTTTTTTTCAATCACATGAATACATTATCACATAAATGATGAATTTGTATTCAAAGTCTGAATTATGATGATGTACCATGGAATTAGAATTACTGGTGTAACGTATTTACTCTTCTTGAGGTCTAGGTGCCATAAAAATATTTCATCGTCTTTTTTAACAGTCAGTCATGCCCTTCTAAGATATTTTTTTCATTATAAAGATGATGACATAAAGTTGTGGCATATTTACAAGATAAATTGGATACTTGCCTGAGAGTACCACTTGGTAATCACTTCTCTCTGTAATCAGTAAATGGCCTCTTCTGATCTCATGAGCGACCCTGAGGATGACATACACTGCAGAGCCATATAATCCTGTCTTGTCCCTACTCAAATGTAACATTGTTGAGCTCCCCATCTGGGGAAAATACCACCAGCAAGAAATTCTCTCAGCAACAACCCCGTCACCAATATTATTGGGATGAAAAAGGTGCTGGTGGTTTTTGGTGATGTTGGTGTTGAGTTTCCTGAAGGGAATAGTTTAGGAAGGAATAAGTGATCGGCGCCATGTGTCTACTTACACCATTTAAACATTTTTATTCCTTCGGAAGATAAGTTTCAGTTTACACTTTCTGCATCGTGTGCATTTTCTTTCGAGGACATGGCTTTTTCTTCCCGTAGTATATGTTTCCATGAACAATGGAACTCTTCGGGTTAAAGGGAGTCTGGCAGGTTGGTTGGGCTAATGTAAATTTCTCAGAAAATATGTTGTAATGTAATCCCATGCTGGTGGTACTCGGTGCTGGACAATGTTGTTGGCAGTTCATTTGTCGTTAAATTTTTATGAGGGTGGGGGGTGCGACGATCGGTGGTGATGAGGATGAGGTGTAGATAGTATAAATAAAATAGATTCATGACTGAACAGTTTTTCAAGTTGGATTCATTTTTGTGTTAATTATGAAATGATACTTAATTTATGTTATTTTTTTATGTTTTTTCCCAGGACGTGCTCCGTTCTTGCATCGAGCAGATTAAACTAAAGGTTATGATGACGCTGGAGGGAAACTGCGAGGCCCCGGACAAAAGTTGTCCGGGGTCAGCAGCGCACTCAGTCACTTTACTAAACTGCAACACGAGCTCCATGGAGACGACGGAGGAAAAGTTGATGGAGTTGAGTCAAGCCGGGACCCCGACTGACGTTGCTGATATCCACTTTTAAATTCTGATACTGTTCCTGAGATTTGTCTACGAAGCGTAGTAAATATGTTGCTTATCTAAGAGCAGCAGTTAGTTTTAACTTGTTACATATTATAATATATATTATTAGTTAAAAGGTAGTTCTATGTTCCTCCATCCAGTTTAAAAAAATTATCGTGGAGATAACTCAACAGTCATTGGTCATATACCTCATGAATGATTATTATACAAATTCAAGAACGCTTAAAGTCTCTTCCCTGGGAGGGCCTTCATAGAAGTAGTCATGTTACATACAGAATTTAGTTCATTTATACATAAGCTCTCTCTTATTAGATTTTATAGTCAGTTGGAATACTGTTTTCGGGTTTTGACGAGTTTACAGAGGTTATATAATTAGACAGATTTACAGTTTGGGGTAGTCTTATTACTTTACCCCACTATTTCATAGTCCATCCAACAACATGTAAATAGAGAAAGGGATGAAATAGAGCTCATATATAACATTGATCATACCTAATGTGGTTCGATGGCATTTGTCATTACAAGCAAATATGAGCTGACTCCTAACAACTCCTATATATATATACATCCATACCTCAAAATACTAAAAAAAGGAGTTTTGTAAATTACGTATTTATTATAACGCCTGTCGTCATTTTGAAACTCATTTGACAAGGCTGATTTATAGTTTGCAACAACGGGTAACTTTCGATTTATACAACTTAAAAAGATTGCCAGTGATTTCAGTTTTTGGCTTCAAAACAATTGTTTTCACACTATATTGTACTTAGTTAGACGTTACTTATCCCTAATTCCTTCCACTTATCCTATTTTATAATAATTTTATCTCTTTTGTAATGATGTTCAACTTATTTTTTCAACTCGTGGGATTTGGGATAACCGCATCTAACTCATATTCAGTCAGCTGCTTATCCTAGCTTACAAGGGGAAAGCCGACATACGCTTGTTTTGATAATAGTAATATAAATATTAACTAACGTTATTAATATTTAGTCTATTACAGTATAAAAAGTAGTTAGACATTATGCAACACACAACAAAGAAAGATGCTTACGGGTTGACAATGGAGGAGGAGACGGAGACGCCATCCGGCGAAACGTACTTCAGCCTCGTTCTCATTTCCAGTTCTTTTTTTCAGTTTGCATAGAAAAATACAAATATCAAGCTAGTTTTAGTAAACTGTAGATAAACAATATTTTAATAAAAAAACATTACGTTTTACTAGTTTTACATTACCTAACGTAGGTGTATTATATCTATGCAAATATAGTCCAATGAAATCAATGCAGGTTTATGTACAATGTTTTTTGTGCAGAAGAATATATATTCCTTCTATACTATTGTTCCAGTATAGTCTGTTCCTTTCAGTGAATTGAAAACTATTTCGTTTAAGTAGGAAAGAATTTTTTTTAAAGAAAATCTAAACCAGGAACATGACTTTCTCCGAATGCCAAATTCAGGAGTAAAATTTTCAGGGAAAACAAAAAAAGTTAACTAATTCAATGAATAAATTATTATTTTTGGCTGCTGCATCCATCCATCCATTTTGATTAGTTTCATATCGGTTGGACTTGAGATGGCAAGCAAGCCTTTTGTGTTTGAGACTGTAAAACATTAAGTATTTTTTGTTAGATGTTAACTACTATCTCTACCCTATTTAAAGAGTTTAGGTGGCTGCAGTTGGGAACAACTGGAGCAAAACATTCAAAACAAAACGAACATTCAGATGCGCTTGAAAATCAAGTCATTTTTATTGTTACAAGACTTAAAAACAAACTCTACAAAAATCTACCTCCTATTATCATCTAGTGCCCCCTCAGTTGTGTTTGTACTTTTTTTTTGTATTTAGCTTATGAAATTGCACAAAATTTGTAAATTAAATAGAATTATAGTAGTATCTAGTTAAGTTTAAAAAAAATATTAGATAATTGAAACAATTAAAGGTGCAAGTAGTAATAACTAACAAGGGAGGACAGGGAGCAACTTGTGTCAAGTCATATATTCATATTCTCACGTTTAATAAGTCTTCGATAGACATTCCCATCACACCATTGCCAACTTTCTCCAAAACAAACTTTCATCCGAACATTTTCCGAATAATTATCTACTTTTTGTTAAATTTCTGTTCTGCCACAAGGTGTAATTTTAATGAATACCGAAGATTTCAAATGCAGGAGTATAAAAAAGATTCGTCATGAGTTGCCCCATACGCCTGCCCTTGAGATAAGATACATTTATATACCGTCTAACGACTAGTGTAAATAATTGTAGTCAAAATTAACTTATAAAAGCCATTGTTGGCGAATTGAAGGACAATCAGTTTAGAAACCAAAATACCAACTTGCAACTTATATTACACAAAAATATACTTTTCAGACGGAAGCACAAGTTTACAGTGCACAAATATCTATATAATTGAGAGACTTTTTTTCGGGAGGACGTTTATCAATATGCTAATAATTAAATGTCCAGTAGGGAGAGGTTGAAGAAGGTAGTCACAGAAGGATCTTTCCTGCATACTGTTTCAGGACGTTAGGAATGACAACGAAAGGAAATATTTAAAACGACTGTTTTACACAATAATTTACACTTGGACTGTTTGTATTACCTTAATATGTAATGAGAGAAACGTGAGTCCGTTTCTGGTTGACCGTTATTGAAAAAGAGTTGATACCTGGGATACTTCCCAGAGCAGATGGTTCCACTTAAGTTAAGTAAAGAAAACTTTATGTAGACTAGAGAAGTGAACACTATATTATTGTGACTGTGGTAATATATGACATAACAATGCAACGGATCTTACTTAAACTAGACCAACTATATTCCAACTCATGTAGGATTTACAAAATTCTGATTACTTATGTACAGTATTTTCAAAAGATAAACTTTACACACATTTACTTACATTATTAACTAGTTAAGTATATATTTTAAGTATGTATACAAGGAATAAAAGGGAGCGAAAGCATTATCGTGTAAAAATGGTGAAAACATGTTTAGTAACTGAAAGATTAAACATATTCGTGCTGTTTGTGTGAACCAAAGTCTTTAAATATCTGTAATTCTATAAATATGTGTAAAAGGGGAGGAGAAAGGAGAAGAATCGTGAGCAACAATATTTTTTTGTAAAACTATTGGAGAAATAATCTTTGTAAATTTTTACTTCTTGAGCTGATCAAGAAGTAGTTTTTTTTCGTTTCCGTTCCAAATCATACAATTTCTTAATTCATGCTTTAGTTTAGTATAAAATATAGAGATAAATGATAGTTGATGTAGTATATTTAGCTAAATGTATAAAAGGTTAGAGAAATGTCGCGATGTTAAATAATAAATTTGTGTATGGATCCACATGTACCTAAAGATATCCGTGAATTCCTGGTTTGTTGTGTAAATCTGGCATTTACGTGTTTGACTGAACTATAGTCTAGGTGTAAAGGTTTAGGCGAAAATATCGATCTTGCGTGTAAATTGTAGTGGTTTTGTTCTTTATAAAAAAGGCTGTGCATCGGATTGCAGAGTTGTTGTGGAGTAGTGTTATAGTTGTAATCTATGTCTGTTGACCACTGTTTGAGTTGAAGGTATTTTGTTGTTTGTACTTTGTAGTGTACATGGATAAAAAAAATTATATATTCTTAGTTACACTTATGCATTTATATAAAACCAGTCAAAAAAATATGTATGAGCGTGTGTACATTTCATTACGAACGAATGAAATCATGAATAAAAAAAATTAATTAAAAAAATACTCATTAGTTTGGCTTGCATCATTTGATCATAAATAATTAATTCTTCATATCCTTGCTAGTCTTTAGCCCAACATCGAAGATATATAAAGTTGCAAATTAAGTTAAACATGCTGCATAATTTTCTTCATAATAAGTATCATGCTTGCCATATCCATTTTTAAAAACTTAAATAAACTTAAAAAAGCACTCAATACCTAATTAGTATCCATTTAATTTACTACAATAATATGCGAGGGGCTTGTTGGGAAGTTTAAAATTCATAGCCCAACCAAAGAAATGGACGCCAAACACATCAGCAGCATTTCCTTTGTTCACAGTTTGATATGGGGCATTTGGATATTTTAGCGGCAATCCGCATAATTTGAGCTGGAATTGTTCTTCACAATCCATAATCTAAACATCCCGATTCAACAGCAGCATTGTCTGTTATCCGCCCTGGAACTAAGAAGGAGGTCGTCTGTGATCAACATAGTTAATTGTTGATTAAATTAAGCTACGCTAATGTTAAGTACACTCATTGTTAGATCATCCTCCTGTTGTAATTGTTAGATTTGGAACAATGTTTCGTGTATTTGCCCGGTCCCCGTTAATTTCCTCTTATCAGGCTCTCTTCCCCTCAGCAGTGGTTCGATGTTCGCCTGCCTCAGTCACTACTATAAGCACCAGTCCCACATGTCGCAATTTAGCAATCGACACAAACAAAGTGCGCACCACCCCACTTGCTCCAAAGTTGTTCTACGACCAGGTTCGAAACTTTTGGGGTAGGGAGGGCCGGATAGGTTGGAGGAGGCGTCGTATGATTGGGTTCTCACGAAGAGCAAAAATCCTTAACCCCCTGTCACCAGTTATTGACCAGGAGTATCCTTTACCGAAGGACAATATGGACCTTATACCACCGGAACTGTTTGAAGAGGAAAGGGAATACTTAACCCCGGAGGAGGAACGGAGAATCCAAAATGGTGAAATATATTAATTAATTTCAGATTATGGATGACTTTAATTGCTCATGTCATTTAAATATCAATAATATCATTCTGGTATTAATTTTTAATTGGCTTTATTGTTTCAGATATTTTGAAGCGGATTAATCAGCAAGTGGAGAAGAAAGAGGAGGGAAGACTGTTTGCAGTTGTTCATATTAGCGGGAAACAATTTAAAGTGACTCCAGAGGACATTATTGTCATCCAGGATTTATTTCCTCCAAGCATCGGGGATCAAATTAGACTTCACAAGGTAAACGGTGAAATCAATATCATATTTATAACTGTCAATTGTCAATTATCTAACATACATATGTACATAGACTTAAACATTTGTTTTGGAGGCCCTTATTAATTCAGCTTGTTTGTAACTCCATTCACGCTAATTTAGGTCCTAGCGGTGGGTGGTTCGGACTTTTCTTTAGTTGGCAGCCCACTTTTAGATCAGGATTTAGTACGTGTTGAGGCGACAGTCATAGATAAGACCATGTCTTACACCAAAATTGTCTTTAAGATGAAGAAACGGAAGAATTTTAAAAAGTATAGATGTAAGTGAAAATAATTGTTATGATAATTGCTACTAAATGAATGGTTAAGGAATGAGCCTGTTTAAAAGTCACATTTGTGCTATCTCTTATTAACTTACAGTCGACAAAACTGAATACACCTTCCTGCGAGTCAATTTAATCCAGATGATGCAACCTTTAGATGCGATAACGTCGGATACTGAAAAGTTCAGTCAGCAGGAGCGGTTCCTATAGCTTAATTTGCCTTTCAGTAGTACACTAATTAATGACTTTATTATGTAAATATATTAAATTTCTACGAATAAATTTTTACACGTGGTTCAGATTCTGTCTGTATGCTAAAAAAAGTAACTTTAATTTGTTTTTTTTTAAGTAACTCCTGATTTATCATATAATGTATTTTTCAAGATTATAATTATGAGTGAAGCATGAGAGCTATCAATATCTTGCTAAAAATAATAAGAAATCTGAAACTGAAACCACTAAAATTTCACAACCAACGCTTGTCTGAGAAAACTCAGTGGGTTTATTCATTTAGGTGTGATTATTTTCATAACAAATGGAATATATACAGAGAACAGGTATGAATTAGCGTGGACTAGAGGTACATAGGACTTCAATTGCTTGTGATACGTTAATTACGAACATTTGTGATGATAATCATTATTGCCAATCAGACTGGCGTTGTTGGAATTACTTTGTTACATTAGTGGTTCCTAACGAATACATTTGCGATATGATAAAAAATATTAATAATAAGGATGCTGGGTTACTAATATTACTTGTTAAGTTGTTACCAATAGAAAATCATAAAATCATTTACCGTTATTTATGCTGATCGTTTCAAAAATACATCACGAGATATGTAATATGCAAATCATACAGAACGGAGTCCACTCCGACTCCACTAGGATACTAAGTTAAGTGAATAGTTACTTAGTCATCTAAATTAAATCTCGATATAAAAAACAGACAGTGAAAGCTAAAGGTATTATTAATTACTGAAAAGCTACATAAATTGCCAAAAAAACAAGGCGGTTATTAGTACAGTTAGAAGAGAAGAAGATACTGTCGACATTCGTGACACTTGATAAAATTGATCGTAGATAATTGCTAGACGGGTCCATTCTAATCATTATACATCTATAAATAACATAAGGCTTGCATCTTGCTGTAGAGCACTTTTGAAAGTTGATCGAAATTCGCTGTACATGTTACTTTCACCTCGCATGATATCTCTCCAGCAAAATTTCTCCATCAAACGTAAAATCCGTTAACCGCAGCAGCCACTCTTGTTGGACTCTGGCTCGGCAGTTACTTCATCACTGTTATCAACAACGACGACATTTCTTCTAGTGGTAGGCTTCCTTTGTTGGCTCTCCGAGGTAGATACCAATCGCTCACTAAGGTCAAGAAATAATTCTTCAATGTTGTGATTAAGCTTGGCTGAGGTGTGGAAATGCTTCGCCCCAACTAAAGCAGCATAACTGTAGGAAAATATAAATGGCCATGTAATCTTCAATTCACTTACTAGTACTTACTTACTTACTAGTATAGTATTAATTACATAACGATAAACATCGTAACTAAGCAATGGCAATCTTAAATAAATTTACTTTTCTGCTTCTTCCGTACTGACAGTCCTCTGGCCATCGAGATCAGTCTTGTTGCCGGCAATTGAAAGGCATATATCATTTCCCAGCATTTTCTTCAGCTCCTTTACCCACGTCTTTACCTACAATTAAAGTGCAACTAAATATTGGAATCCCGACTAATGACCAACGAGTTGAATGAATTTTAGTAAATAGTTAATGCTCAATTTTTACCTTCTCAAATGAATCCTTGTCCGTAATATCGTAAACAAGGATGGCACCATTAGCATCACGATAGTAAATTGGTCCTAGAGCGTGAAACCTTTCTTGACCAGCGGTATCCCAGATCGCTAATTGAATTCGTCTCCCAGCGATATTAATCCGTTTTTGTAAGAAAGATGCCTGGAATAACATAAGTCAAGTCAAAACAAAGTTACTTAAAAATCCTAGACTAATGATTCAAAGAAATGGACGCTTTAATTTAATTAATTACTGTATTTATTGTAGAAAACAGTACCTGCAAAGTTGTGACATGTTTGTCGTTAAATCTGTCCTCTACATAGCGCAAAACCACGCTCGTTTTCCCCACACAACCCTCTCCCAATAGAACGACTTTAAAACTAAAGGATCGGGAGCTGCTCCCCCCTACTCCAGGCATTGATGATGCGTCCATGTCTGATCACTGATTGTGGCAGACCCCCCAACTGGAGCCCTGTATACTTTTCCCAGTAATTTTGTTCACCCCTTCATTTAAATAAATTATACGCTGCTCTCCAACCCTCTGCTCAAATCATATACCTAAACAACAACCCTACAAAATTAAAACTAAACTTAATCCTTATCGCCCTTTGTCCTTAATTAATTTCTACAAAAAAAAGGTTCCAAATCTCTACTAATTCCAATTGGTCATACGATCACTGGATTTCCACTGGAATCTCTTTCACATTTCCAGCTACCAACATTCCACAGCTCACGAGTGTGACCATCACAACCACCTATTTATATTCTCAAAATATGTATCAGCTGTTGATATGCTTGTGTTGTTGATATGATACAAGTTCTTTCTCCGTCACTTGTACTGCTTCCCTACATGTTCACACCTAGCTATGAGAGTCAATATTTTTAATTAAATATTGTAATGATTTATGGTGAAATACACCCTGAATAATAATAAGCTTTGCATATAGCAGGGTTGTAACGTAAACAAAGCGTTTTAAAAAGTCATCATCCCCTAACATCGCATCATCATTGCAATACACATATTGCGCTAGTCATAAATAAGTTAAACCTCTGCACAAGCCCGAGCAAAATGTAGAGCATAAATTAGATTGATCTATCTATACATGGCACAAGGTCACCATTCTCAAATACCAAGTATAAGAAGCTGCGATTATCCTACGTTATCACTTTTAGTCTACCTATACCCACCACCACATGGTTACTTTTTCGGATGGAGATGGTTTTTCTCAAATGCATTGGTTATCAAACATGAAATGGGAAAGGAATTTTCCCACTAGTACGTAGAATTAGTTATAGCGTAATATAAAGACAGCTCCTAAGCATACTTCAGTTGATGCTCTTTGCATGAATGAAGTAAATAGTAAACAAGCGCTAAGCGGAAGCTCTATCTAGAATTTAGACATTTAAATTTTAAATGTATTAAGTATTCAAAAAGCTATGTATGTATGGAGTCCTAGACGGTTCTAGCGAGCTAGTGCCGACGCCCAAATCATGTCCGTTCTCAAGTGGCCCCATTTTCCAGCGGAATCCATGTACAATCTTGCTGTATGATTATCTACAAATCTAAAACTTTAGCATTTTACTGTGATGTTGTCACTTTTTTCTGTATAGTGACTGAATATGCTGAGGAAGGAGACTAAAACGTTTTTGAATTAAAGATGAACATTCAGCAGGAAAACAACGCCCATGTTATGCATCATGTAAAGGAATATAAAAATAGTAGGTACAAAAAAGTATGCGTTTTTCTCCCACAAATCCTTATTATTTGTAGCCTCATTTCTCTAACTTGGTGTAAAACTACCAAATTTGCACTAGTTTGGCTTCCTGCTGCTGTATGCAAAATATCTACGATGGGTTTCGTTCGAGAGATTACAAATGCTAATAATGAGCATAATTGATGATCATCAATGAACACAAACTTTGAACATGATTGATCATGTTCAAAGTTTGTGCTGCTCTAATAACTAGATAGCCGAAGTACATATAGATTTAATATGATTCATTAAATGTGGATCATCAGCAAACCCTAGTCACTCATGTGCAAGCCTCATGATGGTCTGATATAAATAAATGCACATATTTTAATCTAATTAGGTTTTTCATACATATTGGAAAGTAATTTAAGTAAAGTCAAATGTCAAACTAGATAAGTTTAATTCTACTGTTGATGATTGGTGTGTGTTTTGTTGTTATAGGCTGATTGTTAAGGCAATCAGCGGAATAATTAAAATATAGGGTGGTTTATATACATATCAATAAATCTCTGGTAAAATTGAGAGGAACGCAGCTGCGCTGCGGCCTCTCAATTTCCATATATGTGTCAGCTTATTA
>JAQGAH010000284.1:0-51730 GCA_034696885.1 Lepidocyrtus paradoxus | reverse complement strand
CCCCCCAGCAGTTGCTATTACTACAAAAATGTTTACCGACTGGCCCTGATAATTTTGAATTTCATTCTCGTTTTCACTGTTATACACTGAAAAGTGTATTGTTTTGCTGGTGGATCTTTGATGTAAATTGGAATTATTTATTTCAGGATTGTGGCAATAATCTTAAACTTTTGTCTTGAATGTCTTTTTAACTATTTTCCATGTCATTTAAAATGCAACTGTAATGTTTCCGTAGCATCTTAGTATGTCATTGGCTGCGTATTCGAGAAGGTTTTTAAGTGGGACAGCATTTTCAGCTCCGTTATATCCGACATCCATCATTCGGATATGCTCAGTATTGAAAATAAATTATTGTTGTTGAAAGGGGCAGAGTTTTACTTGCTGACTCCTTGTACCAATGCTTACAGACAAGTCTGCAGGTGGCTAACGCGTCAGCACGGTGCTTTGTGCTGATTGGAGTCACGTGTTGTATCAATATAGAAAACTAAATTGTTTCGTGCGTCCTTATAGTGTTTTCATAACCGGGTAAATTTATACACCCTGAGCTACACAAAAGTCTTTTCTTCACTGTTTCGTTCTACCGGTGTTCCTGTATCATGTGTTCAAGTAAAGTTAGCTATCCTATAATGTATCAGGATGAAGGATGTTGTTGAATAAACCTAGCCTGAAAGTATTAAAGGCAGACAGCGGTTATGATGTTTAAAATAAATCCTAAGTAAACTAGACTGTATGTAAAAACTTTGATCATCTTATATTATACACAGTATTTTATATGAAAGACAATGATTATTGCTTTCGATTTCCATTTCTAAGTTTAAAGAAAATATTATATCACATGAACAGAGATAATTAAACATGAAAATTTGGTTGTAGAGGATTCGCATGAATTAGAATTGGAATTTTAGAGTGTGAAGAGAAGCATGAAGAAGGTAATGGAAAAGTTGTTGATTAGTTATTATAGTTTGGGGGAAAATGATTCTGCGAAATTCTTCATTATCACGGAATTTACAATCTTAGAGTTCCAGTGTGGTCAAGTTACTTCCAAGTGCATTTTATAATATTTTGAATTGCTTTTTGTTGTTCAGTCCGTTACGCCTTTTTAATTTAAATGTAGCGGTAGGCTATATCTTTAACTGTGATAATTTGAATGGTCCGGTGGACGAGACTCCATATTGTTAAGGTTGGTTTCTGCTTTCGGGGGTACTGAATGCAACCCGAGGTTGAGTTCAGATTTTGACGCGAGAAATAACTGATGAAGACACCGCAAGGTTGGATTCAAGAGTATAATGATACCAATTTATTCGTTGAGTCCCCTTTTTATGGAATCTCAACGTTTGCTCATTCATTCATTAATTACAGAACAATGGATAAAAAGGGGAACATCTCCCCTGTACAACGCTTATGTATTAAAAATAAAAGTGTTGGGAAGATCTTCACAAGCAAAGGTCTTCTTATACTATTTATAAAGTTAACCTAAAAAAGTGCATGGTCACTAATGCACAATCTATCTTGCATCATAACAAGTAGCTCTGGAATGAAAGTGCTTGGAACCATAGAGCTGAACTTGTCCACTGACGATGCATTTTGAATTGCATGCACATGTGTTTTTACGCTCACTGTCACTTGTGTGATGATCATATTTACAAAGAAGGTTTGTGAACTTCTTCCTCGATAACTATCAACATGACGCATGTTAATATTCTGGTTCTAATTAGATATGCATTCTGTATCTATATTCATATAAGGTTATATAACGCCGCTATGCTTACTAATAATGAAATGGACAAGTTCATTGTGGGGAACAATGAGATATCGCAGAAGGGAATTATTGTTTCATGTCCATAGGGGGCACTTAAATGACTATCATTCTCCTCAAACGGAAGTCAATCGTCCTCGATGACTTTAAAAATTATTGTTTAGGTACTAAACTATGTTTTTGTACAACGAAAACAAATCATTCGACCATACACACACATTCACATATTTCCTGATTAAAATATCGAATTGGGTGGTATACCTACCATTGGTTATAATTAGTCTAGAACGTTAGATAGAACTAGATTACAGATAAAATAAACTGAACTAGAATGTTGGAAGCGACTGACACTGTTGCTCGATTGCAATTTTTCTTCCTACCCGCTCTGTGTATAAGATTATTTCTCACTCTGTTCCACACGGCTACTGCATGTTTGTTGCGGGGATAGCCAGATATCCTTAAAAAATTATTCATGATGGGGTGCCATCTGAGTTTGGCCAGTTATGGCTAGGCAGACGAAGCCACTGAGGTCCCTCCCAGCAACGGGATTCCAATAACTTGGAAGCACTGCAGCCTCTGGAGGGAAGGTCAGCGGGGTTGAGTTTCCCTGGAACGTGTTTCCATTGGGAATTCATCGTAAGTTCGATGATTTCTTGAACACGATTGTTGACGAACACCGCCCATGGACCATCGTCTGTGATCCATGCAAGGGCTGTCGATGAGTTGGTGCAGAATGTTGTGGGAATTTCCGTATCCCGTAAATCTTTTACTGATTTGGCTATTTGGCTGCCAATGAGGCAGCCGATCAATTCAAGTCGTGGGATTGATATTTTCTTGGAGGATTTGGGAGCTTCTCCCTGATTTGACTTCCTTATAATGGAAGTTCACTGCTGTTGAGAATGTGGACCCGGCGGTGGAGCCCTTCCCTTTCTTCATTTCGTTATTGTTCTTCTTGTCTTCAGATGATGGGGGTTAAAATCTCGCTTCATCTCATGATTCACCTCCTGCTGTAGGAAATTTACAAGCTCGTCTAAATCTTCGCTATACGGTTCACCATGCTACCATGTGTATAGAGCACGAGAAGGTAGGCCGGCTTCTACAAGGGGGTAAATGATGAGGGCATATTTGGTTTAGTTACCCCCAACGACCCTAAATTGCGAATTTGTGACGTGACTGCTGTCACTAGTTCGCTAAACTACATCTTCTTCCCCATTGACACGTTCAGGGAAAGATGTAGGAGCTCCCTTACATAGTATTTTGTTAGTACGGTTTCTCTCCCGTAAAGGGTTTCAGGTCTCTTCAGGGCAGTGGAATAGTGTTGACCAGTTATGGTGTAGGATGTGACAATATTCCTCGGCTTACTCCCTTCTACTGTCGATTGCAACTGCAACTTCTGTATTTTCGTCAATTTTTTTGAACAACGCCCAGATTGGAGGCCAATCCTTGACGTCTCCACTCAGCTTGGGATGTCTATCTTCTGAAAATGGAAAGAATTATGATGCCCTGGTGGTGGCGGCATTGCTGAATGTACTGTTGAGCTTCTCGTTCAAGGTTTCTTATACATTTTGAACATTTTATTTTCCTTATGAGTAGGAACATGTTCATGAACAATATAACAAATTACGGTTTGCCATGTGGCGTATAATAACTGTGAGTCTTCTCGGGCATAATTAATTGCTTTTATTGGCAATGATCTCATTCGCCAAGGAAAAGTTTGTAATTGCTTTTGTATTGAACTTTTGAGATTGAAGATCTTGAAATGAAAGTTTATCGGATTCTGCCGATTTCGTGTCTAAATTTTGGACATCTATTACTGAATTAAAAAAAAATATTGAAATCTCTTTGAAGACAAACCATATCTTAAAACCCTAACAAACGTACGTGGTCGTATAACAAAAGTCCTATGCCTGGGGTGGGGATGATGGTTATGTGAGACCGCCCCTATGCTTCATCAGGTTCTTCTGGTTAACCGGAATGGCGGCTTCCCCGTAGTGTTTTGAGTGGTGGTGATTTGATTTGGTCTAGTCAGCTAGATGTTTCTTGTCTCCATCCCAAAGTCAGAATGTTTTATTCTCACAAAAACCTCGCAGATAGTATGCACACTTCATCATAAAATGCATACGATAACCTCGATTATTCTTTTATAACATGGATATGTACGCTCAAATAGCGTACTGTGGGCCGGATCCTTACACTCGTAGTGATAGCTCAATTCCGACTGTCGATTTATTTTTACATAATGTCAGCCTCACACGTTCATACAGCAATATTGATCATCTTATATTCATTACATCCGTCAGTAATTCAATGCCTACATAAGTAATTCTAATCGTAGTTCAATAACATGTAATGCTGATCAATCATTAAATTCTGAAGCAATGAGCCATTGCTTGACTGATAACGTTGCAAGAAACACCATGACTGAGGAAGGAATAACCACGTTCAGTAAGAAATTTAGCGATTTCTTCAGCTGTCCCATTGGAAATAGCTGCGCACTCAAGGTATCTTGTGGTTACCTTGTGGTTCGTAACCGTTATGATATATTTTTTATTTGACTTGGAACGGTTAATTGCTTCAGCCAAAAAAAAATGTGATTAAAGTGTTAAAATCAATTTTGGAATCACCTGCTTTATTGGCATTAATAATGCACCAATGTCTTGCGTCATCACTCTGGAACGCAAGAAAATGGATGCATTTGCTGCGTTGTCGGTGGTTTATGCTGTTGAGCCCAGATATGGTATTGCTTTAAAAACAATTTCACGTTCAATGAGTGGCTTCGTATATTTCGGCATCAGGACGTAGTCAGCCATGGTGGTAGTTGGAGTTGGGGTGGCTGGTGGGGTAATGTGCTTGAAATTCCGGTGAATTTGATCGGAATAATGGTGTAGGTGAGTGAGCCGGTGGCGTGGATATTAAGGGGTGGTAGGGATGCACTTGCTTGAGGTGGTGAGAAGCGTTTCACCACTGGGTAACCGCATTAGAACCAGTTTGACGAAATTATGTTAATTTTTTATGTAGTGCTTTTGGAGGTGGGCTGGCAAGGAACTCATCCTCATCATCATCATGAGAGGAATTCACTGGAGACACTGCAAACTCGGGTGATTTCTGTGCTACTCTTCGGCTTTTGCCGCTGCTGCTGATTTTCCGTCTTTTTTGAACGGGCCAGACATTTGCTTTGGGAAGAAATACTACACTTCTATTTCGAAGAACTGCACTATTCAGTGTTTCAAGGCACCGGTCCTCTACCATTGTCACGGTTTTGGTATTTAATATAGTTTCTTCTCTTTGGCACTTGCCATTATGATTATGTCGTGTTATGAGGACTAGGCTATCAGAGGTGGCAGAGGGATTGTTTACATGAGCTATGAAGGTGGAAGAATTACGTGAGGGTGGTTGTGAGACCTCATATCAGGAATTAATAGACTTGAATTTATTTACATGTTAAGTCGAATGGAAGAGTAAGTACAAGGAAGTTGTTCACTTAAAGAGAAGCAACTAAAGTCTGACTAGCTTTTGCTAGTAACAAAAGCATGAAAGATAACTTACAGAGTGGCGTAATTATAGTCACGAGATTAGATAGTATAATTGAAAGTACAATGACTTGGGTCTGGCAAGTGGAAAACTCATGGCTAAAGAAAGGTTATTCTTTCAAGGATAAGGTAACTCTAGTTTATATACAATACTTATCTACATATTTACAACAGGGTAATCCAAGCACAAAGCGAGGCTGTGACACTATTTGAATATAATTCTGCGAAATTTTTCATCATTACGGAATTTACAATCGTGCAGGTATTGTAAAAGTCAAGGTATTTCAGTTGCTTTCCATTGTTTGTTAAATTGATTCTTGTCTGCTTTAACTTAGTAAACACCTATTAATGGTAGGGTTACAAATATGACCGGAAAACGTTTGGATACAACGCTGATTAACAAGTTTAGAAGTTGAATTAGTAATACCTGAAAAAGCGTATTAAATGTTTTATGTGTGAATCTTTGTTCATCTATATTCTCGATGAGTGAAGGTCCTTATCTAAGGCTTTTGGTAATAAACCTGAAATATCTCATTTTTCTGTCATTTTAAATTACTTTCTTCGGCATTGTAGTATGTGATTGACTGCGTATTCGAGAAAGTTTTGAAGTGGGACAGCATGTCCGGATCCATTACTTCCGACATACGCTATTCGGATATGCTCATTGTTGAAAGTAAAGGTGGAAGAGGCGGAGTTTTGCCTGCTTAGCAGTGACTCCATATACCAATGCTTACAGACAAGTCTGCAGGTGGCTAATGCGTCAGCAAGGCGTTTTGTGGTGATTTGAGAAACCTACTGTATCATTATAGAAGAATAAAATATTTCGTGCGGCGTTTCTAGTGTTGTCATAGACAGATAAATTTATAGACCTTGAACTGCACAGAAGTCCTTTTCTAACCTCTTTCGTTCTGCTGTTGTCGTGTGTTAATGCAGCATGTAAATTTGACTATCCTGTAATGTAACAGGATTAGTAAATGCAGGATAAGAGAGGTCTTCCTTGAGACATAGTTAGCCCAAGTTAATAAGAATGGTGAAGCTTAAATAGCTTTGTAGAACATTCTTGGGAAAATACAAAATATTGATGCTGAAGGCAAAAACACCAGATTTATTTATTTATCTAAATATTTATCCATTTAAAGCTTTAAAGTGAAATAACTCAATTAATCCACTTAATTACTTAAAACTTTGTTGCTAGCTGAACTCAACTCTTAATTAGATTCTGATCATGGATAAAAGAGTTGGATGAGCATCATTATTATATCATCATATTGTAGATATCTTCATATCCAAGCAATTCTGTCCACAAAAATTGTCTAGAAAAATATTCATAAAATCCTGTTTTTCCCTATAAAATCTCAGGGAGTGCAAATCTCTGACTATAAATGTGAAATATGATTTACTGACGTCATTTCCTCTGATTCGATATGTGACATGGAATGGTTTTGACTTCCTAATGAAATATTCCTTTGCTTTCTTGTTTCTCATGAAAGGCGTGAAGAAGTTTTATTGATTTAGTAATTATATGCCAATGCAATTAGTAATAAAAATGTCGGCATAACAGTACATTTGTAGAAAAAAATTATTTTTACATTTTATCACTGGCATAAACTTAACTCTCTACGAAAGTAGAGCATTTAAGTTTTTACATATAAACTTAAAACGAAATGTTTATGAAAAGAATTCAAGAAACAAGCCCCTTCACGGGTTACAGGGCCCCCAGGCTGTACACTGAAAAAAATAAGAATTAGACATTGCAAATAAAATCAACCAATCAATATTTATAATTGTGATGAGGATGATGATGAAATGAAAAAAAACATACCATGTTTTAGGTCCAATCCTGGTGGTTGTGCTATCTAAAACCTAAGGTATAAAGAAGGAATAATGCATGCTCTCATCGTGTTTGTATGCTAAGACGAGCCTGAAAAATCGGTGTTAGTAAAAATGGAGATGTTTTTGCACGCGTCCCTCACTAGCAGTTATCTTTTAGATTTTTCTGTAATGCACTAACCGGGTAAAAGTGTAGGTCTTCTTGCGCGCCCTCACTAAGAATTGGCCTTTTTGGATTCAACACCCTAGGGAAATTGTTTTTTTTTCTGGGGTGTCTGATATTCGGGATTTTGAAAAATTCCGGGAGTGGTGGTGACGCGCTTGTAAATAATTTCGATCACCGACCGAATGGTATTGTTGTTTGATTGCATGCGATCGTAAAGCTGACAAAATCTATGATTTTGCTTAAATAACTAGCGTGGTATTTTTACTAATTAACTAAACTATATGGGAGATAGAATAGAGTGGACCATACCCATTCAGGGTACATAACTAATTTAATAAGCTTTACTTTTATGGTACTTCACGTAATGACTAATCTTGCTAAACGAACGAATTTGTATAGTATAATGTAGTATGTAGGTATAGTATATATATATTCTTAATATGACGAATTAAAAAAATTCTGATGATCTCACATAATTGAAAGCAATTAATTTCTACTGATCTAATGATGATTTAATTAATTAGTACTGTACAAAAAAACTGCCATCATTGTTTTTTGCAAAGGAAGTATTTTTTGCTATATTACTTTCAGTGAATGAGAAAATGTTCCCCCATTTCATTTCCTTTTTTGCACATACTAAGAAATCTAGACTTGTGCTCCATCTTCTTTTTCATGCCTCTCTGCCCACTCTCCCGTTATGAAAGTGTATCTGTATAGTTGGTTCGCATCTTACATACATACCTTTACCGTTAAACTCTCTTTATTCGGTACATATATGACTTCTTTTTTTTTCTCACGCATACAACCACATCCAGATATCATATTCCATATCCAACTTGGAAAAATACTCAGAGTCACAATTTGCAGACCTCATACATTTTTCCGTTCGTGTCCATCCATGAGCTAAGTTGGGAGTAATAAGGCTTCCACAAAAACGAGGCAGTGCAGAAGCAGAGCTCAGCAGAAAAATTGCTATAACGGTTTGGGTTCCTCTGTTGGCCAACTTTAGTTGTGCTCTGGAGAGCGGAGAAAGATGATGATATCGCTGCGCTCGATCACTGCTACAGAGTCGTGTCGGGTCCTCTCGTCTTTCGCTATAAAATCTCAGTGGAGAAAGTTGTGAAAGTGCAAGTGTGGATTTTATTTGGCCGCATAGACAGATATAATGGTACGCATTCTACTCCAAATTGCAGTCGTTCATTTTCCTCTACTTCCCTACATATAACCACATGCACAGTTCTCCACAAACCAACTAACCTAACTTCACCCACTCTCTCTCTCTCTCATTCTACCTGACTCTGATTTCCTAAGGCTTTTAATCATCTACTCCATACTCCATACCCTTATATTTCCTTGTGAGCCCAATCATCTCATCTCCCTCACTCGCTTTTAGCACAACTCTCAGCTTGAGTAAAAAACAATGAAATCCAATCCGCTCCCCCTCAGCCCATCCTCTCTGACTGAGCGACATTAATTACTTGGAAAGTGGGAAGGAAATTAGAGATATCGGGAAACAATTGGGCTTTTATTCCACTCTCACTTTCATTACAACTGCCACTACTACAACAAAGGAAGCAGAGGGAACAGGGGACTAGAAGTGAAAAGTGACTGGATTGTGCTCTTCGCCAGATTTGCATATCTCTAATATATACTCCATTACTCCGGACTTGTGGAGATGAGGACGTTGGTACGTTCCATATCACGCTGTATCACGACCGTTGTAGCTGTACTTTTCCCGTTTACCAGCTAAAGGATGGGAATCCTTGCAAAAAGGCCTCGTGCCTAATAATAATAAAAGACTTCTTTTGACTGAAGGTGCGTGACTCCCAATCCATATTTTTCACGAGAGAAAGTAACAAGCGGGACCAAGGTGAAAGGAAAAGCAGAAGAGTGAAAATTCATCCTTTGTCTACCTAACAATAAAAAAAATAAGCGACTAAAGAGAAGAGAGCCGGTGACTGCGAGAAATTTATTAAGTTGGACATTGGATGTAATGAAATCATTGAAACCTCATTCCACCTGCATCGGACGAGCCATTTAAGCGTAACATGTTTTCATCCTTTTGAATCCCCATCCTCAACACGGCACATCTCGACCAGGGGAGAGTTAGTCAGGCGCTGATAGATTGTTTGTCGTGGGATGGTCATCGCAACCATCCAGATTTACTTTTCTCTGGAAATCTAATCCAACTATGAATGGAGTTGAGGTTGGAGGAAAAGTTTTCTCACTCTGGGAAACAACACAATAACGACTAACAGAACGCTACAACTTTCCCATTTCAATTCCCATCTACTTCCAATCCCCATTCAGCCCAGAAGGGGAGTCATAAGAACTATTCTCATATCAACTTCAACTTTTCCATTTCCCTTTAGAACGTGAGGTATTTTAAAACAAGTTTTTAGAAAACTGTTCCATTTCGACTTTATTCAAGGCCCTATATAAATAATACATACGTGGGTTTCCTCTGGAGTTTTGGGATGATAAAAATATTATGAGGTTTTAAGCCAATATTTACGGAGGATTATGGTCCAGACAGAGTGTTTTTTTTGCTTTCCACCTCTTAAGTAAATTGTTTAGTGGAAGAGGTTGTGCAAACAAGTAGAAGAAATAAATAAGAGGGAACGGAGGGAACAACTTAATATTTAAAAGTACGATTGGATTTGGGTGGGATTAAGCACTTCTCAGTACTTCCAGCCGGAAGGACGAGATCGCTTGTTCCAGGTGAGGAGGATTTTCTACCTTTTCTACTCGCTTCAGACTTATTCATTCTCATAGAATCGGCTCAACTTTATTGGTTCCGCTGGAGAAGTATGGAGAGGAAAGGAATTTGTCGTTGTAGAAAATACAATTTTTTTTATTGAAAATATTCAACCTTTTTTTTCTGGTTTGGAAGACATTCCGAAAAAAATATGAATGATGCATATTGGATTGGGTAATGAGAAAGCCAAACGGTAGAGCATGCAGGGCTCAAGTTCGATTTTGCGAAAAGCCTCTTGTCCCGTCAGATTCACGCCGGAGTGGAGGCGCCTTAGAAATAAAAACTTTTTCTTTCTTCCTCTATAAAAGATTCCACTTCATTTCCACAAACCTGTGAAGAAAGGGTACTTTTCTCAGAGAGAAGTAAGCTGAAATGGAAAGTGAAAATCTGCTCTGTAAACCTACTATTCAATTGAAGAAGTTTCATTTTTTTCCTCATTTTTATGATTGTTGTCAGCCGCCCATTATTATTCCGTACAAGGAGGGTAAAGGTGGATGAGAATGTGGGTGGTGGAGCCGCTGAGCCATGCCAGTAAATACCATATCAGTTTTGGTGGAGTAGTCCTACTCACGAGTCATGAATTACATGCGGGGATGTCTAGTCGCATTGACGCATTTAGAGTTTTCAAAGGCTTTACACTTGCCTAACCTTTCATTTCCTTATCGGAAACCACGTTTTAGACAGGCTTGGTCCTCCTCCCGGTGAAGAACTAGCCAGTCTCATTGTTTAATTACGTGAAGAGCTGATCAGCCATTCCGTTCTTTTCTAGAAACTAAATATTTATTTAGCTTTTCCCTACAAAACAGGATAAGGAAGTGGGGAGAAAATTGGAGTGTAAAGCCTTTGCAATTCCTTATCCAGCCCATTCTAAAAGCTTTCTCCTTTCCTAAACTTAAGCCTTCTCTGCGACTAAAGCCTTTTCCCGCTTTCCTCCTTATATTCTTCTTCTTGACTCCCCCTCATTTTCTGCGAATCTTTGGAGAGATCTCCCAGTCACTCCTCCTCAGTAGTCGACAATCCTTCGGGCCGTGGTTCCGCTTATACTAAAAGAAGCCTTTCTGAAGAAGAAGCTTCTAAAAGAAGCTTGCTGGTTTTGTGGAAGGAGAAATGGATTAGTTCTTCTCCAAATCCGTTCCATTTTACTTTATTCTCGAGATTCAAATGAAAATGGAGAGAAGAAAAAAAGCAAAGGATTTTCTCTCCTTAGACTATTGCATATGTACACTCATGATCCGAACCTGTGACGTGGACCAGCACCACTGCGACCACCTTCGCTAAAAAAGATCAGCTGTCAGTCTCCAATTTATTACCCAGTTGAAGTAAACACAGGTGGTCGCTTTAAACTAATGTGTTTCGAATCCTAGGGTGCTTCCAGCGCCAATAGCCTCCCGGCTAAGAACGTAACCCGAAATCTAAACTAGGGCGCATTGATTTTAGCCGGAAGTCGGTCAACGAATAGGGCCGTCAGTTATTATTTTGCTTATTAAAAAAGCAATATGTGATTTGTCATGAAATGTTCCTAGAGAAGCATATGGGACCATTGATAAATCATTTCATTCAGAAAAGCTCTCACAGAAATACATTTCCAGAAGTAACGCTTTCATTAATGGTTTGAAACAAATAATTTAAAGCAGCTCTGCTCCGTCCTTAGTTGGCCGTTTGTGTTGTTTTATTTCTCCTGCTAAAATAATGGGAACTTGTAGTTGAGAAGACAGACAAAAGAAAAAAAGAAATGGGGACGGCGCGTAGGGTGTAAAGAGGACTTTTTTTCTTATTTTTATCCCAAATCCCAACCAGTGATCCCTTTCTGGTGGTGACGCCATTACAGCAAAGCAGAATAAGCGGACGACTCAAGCTGGCTTTAGAGCTCCAATACATTAAAGCTGGCACTGGAGGAAAGTGGTTTCCTGGAAGTGTGCCAGTTGTAGAGTGTGAGCTCATTAAAAATATCCTTCGAAAAAACGATTTTTCTCACTGGGTATCCGCTTTTTATCATTTCTTCCAGTTTTATTCTGTTTCGACCGTATTTTTTTCTTTCTCGCTTTGCTTTTCAAATAGAAGAAAAGAGAAACTTGTTTTGTAACAATATTTTTTGTCCACGTCATCCCCTGAAGGAAAAAAAAAGAAACTGTAAGCAAAAGTCTTGTTCATCCAATAAAGTACATGTTTTGCCAGGAATGAAAAATATAGGTTTAAAAATTGAGAGCTTTTATTAGAATGAACAAAAGGAACAAAACATACAAATGAAAGTTGAAGGACTCAACTCGTCAAACTTAGCTTTACTCAGGTTGTCACCAGGCACCTGGCCATGCACTCATAAGTAAAGCACCAGTCAGCTTTCATGTTCAACAACCCTCCACTCAAAACTAATTGTAATTATATAGTGTGCATCAAAAGAAAGTGAAATGGAAACCGTACTATGTATATAACCCTGAGATGAATTGACCAATTGGAATGGTCGACCTCTAAAAAAGGACCCCAACGAAATTAACTGCAGCATGAAATAATAAAGTGCTTGGACTAACTGTGACTGTATGCCTCACTTCCATCAGCCCCAAGCAAATTTTAAAGATTTCTAGGGGACAAAATAATAACTGTGAAGTTGTCGAGATGACCACCAACTAGTACTTCAGACAGAATGAAGAAGGTAGGGAATGTCCAGGTTGATATCTGCTACTTTTTTTCTGTCTTGCTACCTGTGTAGAAAAAACCGCGTCAGGAAGATGCCATTAGTCTCATTTATATGATGTGGATGGCAGGGCAAGAAGAAGGAAGCATGTTTTTATCCATTTTTTATTAGAAAGAAGGACAGGAGGGGCAGGAAGAGAGTTCCGTATTTGTAAGCCTGACGGATCCGAGTTGGAGTTGCGGGAGTGATTAAAGTGCATGCATGAATTTTTATGAGCTTTAGCGGACAGCTCATATATATGACATGACATGACACTTATTTGGGGAAGCCAGGCCAACCCGGTCCATAACACTCTCAATGTTGGAGTTTGGGCAAGGAATAATAATATTTAGTCTTTTATCTCGTCCAAGTCATGTCACGTCGTGGGCTGTCGTTCCGTGTCATGCCAATTAATGAAAAACTAATTCACATCTCATCTTACTTTTCCCCATGTCCCATTCATTGCCTTCGAGTGGAGTTTGGTGAAGGAGTGTAAATGTTTGGGGAGAGTACCGGAAGCTATTATTGAAATAAAACTTGTTCCACAACCCAACTCCGTCACTGTCGCAAATACAGAACACACGGTAAAAGGAATTTAGCCTCTTTGTTACCATGGCTGTGGTGACCTCTCAGAGAAATTGTTTTCGAGAGCTTTCTAACCCAACCTATAAGTAGTTCCCTCGGCGCCGGATATCAGCGATGAGCAAACGCATATGGCTTCTTCCACATTACAGACTGTTTACTATTTATTAGGGTAATAAAACTGTAGCAGGGCATTAGGAACAATTAGGGATCATCATCCTCCTCTAAACTGCACCTAGACGACTCGTCCTCGTCATCCTCACACATGGCATATACATCAGCCTAAACTTGGCTTTAGCTTTATCTTCATCTTTTTCATCACTGTCGTAAAGAACAAGTAAATATGCAGCTATGCCAAATCGGTATATAAGTGGAAATGGGATTGTGCGTCGTCCCTTTGTCAACGCCAATTCGCCCTGCAATAGTGTCGTGTTGCTGGCGAGGCTAATTTCGCGTGACACGTCTTCCCCTGAGCCATGGGTGATGGGCCTGATACTTTAGAAGGGGAATGATTCCTCTGATGTAATAAAAATGTTGAGGGGAGGGGATCCAATTTCATCAAGACACTCTCACTCCTGTTAACCTTGTTGACACTCTCGATAAGCCTATTTTGTTATTGGTAATGTAAATTATTGAGTGGATCCTCTCCGGTTTGATTGCATTACTCCCATAAACACTCATCCAGACTGGGGAAGATGCAGATGGGAAGGAAGGGAGAAAGGAAGGGAGAACTGGAGAAGGTGAGGTGGAGCTGGCTCCCTATTTTTCTCCTCTTCAATGCAGATGGCAATGACAAAGGTATGAATGTATGTGCAAATATTCGCAAGGACAAGAACAGTTTTCTTGAGATTGTTATCTTCAATCTTAGTAAGTACAGCTTCTCCTTTCATCTTCTTCTCCTCAGTTTTTATTCAAGTGGAAGTGAAATATGAGAGAATAAAAGATAAGCATATCAGACTCAGAGGCAGAGGGGCTTGTGTGAAGGAGATTCTGTGAAGGAAGCACAGGATTGTTGTTTGTTCATAGTTTTTGGAAAGCGAAAGGAAGAATGTAGGTATGTATGTTGGTGGTGATGATAGAGACAGGATGGTTGGGTGGCTGTGTAAAATCTAACTTTCTCCTAATGAGATTCCAATTTTCAACCAACAACATATTATCATACATAAGCTGATGATGGAGGGGGACTCCACAGTTTTTTCCTTGTTTTTCGAGGTTATAAAAGCTGAATGAACGGGAGAGGGAGAGGAAACCGGAATTTTTTTTCTGGGCATGCATTCCCTCGCTGAAAAAGCGTACAGTTTTTGGCTATAGAGTTGAAAAGGGAACCGTGGAGCAGAAGAAACAAAATCGATCCGTCTTCTCGCTCCTTTTCCTTTTCAGCTTCTACTCTCAACCAGGGCTGTGTAATCCCACCCAGCCCATTGCTAATGGGACTGCAGATTATGCCAATTTTAAACTGAGATTACGGAATACGATTATTGTGAATAATTTTCCACTAGATTGCACACTTTTCATTATCACAAATGGAAACCAGTTTTACAGAAATCCAGCAAATGCAAAGGTGGTAGGGCAACTGGACATTGATACATTTGTAATATCTATTCCAAATCCCGTGATTCCGAACTGTAGTAGGTACAAACGAGTCAAATTTGTTTTTATCTACATTCTACAAAAATATATGCCTCAGGGGGCTGTTTCTCATAATAATTCGCAATAAAAATTTAAAAAATATTTGATATGGATGAGGGTGGGTGTAATCAGGGATTAGTGCGCAGCCCTGGTCTTAAGTTGAGGTGGGACTTGGGACTTGATGGGGTTTTTTTCTTGGTTCCTTGTGCCAGTGAAAGTGGAATGAGAGGGGAATACATTTCCACTCCCATTTAAAACTATGCAGGCTGTAGGGAGAGTGTATTGGAAAGGATTTTAGATATATTTTATGAGATCCGAACTGTTATTTTTAGAGTTGGATCCTCATCAAAATGATTTGACTGGGGGCAGTCTACTGTGTACCCTTCACATGATGATGCTCATTATCCGCACCGGCATTGCCTTCATGCTGCTGATCATCAACATCCTGAGTAGTCCACCTCCTCCTCTCACTCTTTTTAATGAAAAATTTCCAGGTGGCGCTATACACATGCTTAGGTAGCTATGACTTCCCCCTCCATTATTTATTTCCTGTGGAAAATTGAAAATTGTGATAAGGCTGGATATATTGGGAATGGGTTGGTGGAAGAGGCAATTTGGGTGAATTTGGATTGGTACATTAAAGTGATGATAGCCTATGGATATATTACGGTCCCTTTATTTCATTTGGGAAGTGGAGCGGTCAGTCGGGAGGGAGAGCCCCGTTCCCCAAAGGACAAGTTGGGACGCTGGTGCAATGAAAGATGTCATTTTCTCTGTTCTCATGGTACATAGCTAGAGCTAGTCACAATTATACATATATCTGTATATAGCAATATGATACATTTAGTCATTATTAGTACGTCGCTAGGCACAGCTATCCAGTGCGAAATTTGTAGGGGAAGCGTTTTTTTAAGACTAACCTTTTCCAACTTGGACTGGGGAAATGTGACACGGGAAGGAGGAAGAGTGCAATTTGCGGAATGTGGTATGGATGAGAATGATGTGAGTCATGAGATGTGTTGGAATAGTCTTGAATGAGGTCCCAACCACTATTTCTGTTACTACGTTAGCTGGAAGCTTTTCATTTCCTGTCTGTCTCTCTGTCTTTTTTTGTGGACACTCGCCTACTGTCCGTACTAGTCCGTACGCGTTAAGCAATTGTCTTATTTTTTGCACAGAAACAACTTGTGTTCAAGGGGACGGCACTGGCTGTTTATTGGAATGGATCCGGTGAGGGTGTCAAATGTTCAGGTTATAAATGACAGTTAAGATAATGTGCATCGAGTGGGCTATCAAAAGAAAGCAAACCTATATTTTCTTTCTGTTGCTTTCAGATACATTTGCATATCTGCTTTGTTATTGACAAGTTATTCCGTTTTAAATTTCAAACCTTATTGGATTCCTCCAGTCTTTCTAAAGTGTGCATTGAGATCGAGTGTCACATGCATGATTGTTCCTTTCTTCTCGGTTATCCGTTATCCAAATGAAATTTGATATTTGATACGTTGGATTCGCAGAATATGAGATAGATGATGATGTTGATCAGAGTGTGAAAAGAAGTACGCTAATTTCCACCTTTCTTCTACCTTTCTTTCACCATCATTTCTAAATTGGAGACAGAAAATTTCCAAACTCTCATATACGTAATTTGTTTGCTTTGACTTTATTCATTGAATCGTGTTAACTACATCAATCATAGCAACAGACTGATCTCCCAACAATATAACATAATTCCATTCAGCAACATCCAGTTCTAAATTAAAAACAGTCATTATCATTAGTAGTAACAATTTGCAACTATCAACCATTGCAAATTTCCAACATAGGAGAGTAATTTGGAGCAGGCTGAATCACATTGTACAAATCTAAGGGTAAAGCTATGTCATATATGGTGTCCTCCCACGCTCCGCTCGGTTTCCTTCTGGTTGCCCATTTAGGCCTCTAATTCATCACCGCCATGCTCGGCAGCGGACAGGAGGCCTTTCACGGGAGTCACAAACCAGCTCATCCATAGCATCCAACAAGATTAGAAACACAAAATATTTTTCTAGTGGAAATGGAAGGAAAAACATAAAAATCAGCTCCATCTTCTCCTGTTCCGAGCAAATGGCATATTACTCGGGGAATGGTTGCTGCGGAGGGAAAAAATCAATGGAGTGAAATAAAACATTCTTTCCCATCTGCCATTTCACCAAACATTAGGTTAGCGCTGATGATCACATCACGGCGAATTGCAATTTCCGAGTTTCGTGGAAAAGCAAAAGTAGACGAAGAAAGTGGAATGTGCGGAGGGCTATATCTGCTGAATGGGGCATCTCTGTTCTAGCTTCCAGCTTCCCCATAACCGACAGATTGTTTTGACAGGTGATCTGTTTGTCCTCTTCTCCCTCCCACTCCCATTATACTTAGATATGAGGCTGAAGCAACTGAAGAAAACCAGACCAGGTGCTATTTGCTAGATGGTAAGTACAGCCACAACCTCCTTAAAAATTAAGAATTCAAGCAGTGAGCCCCCAAAGTAGGAGGAAGGGAAAGCTAAGTTCCTTGTTCATGTACACATTCTGTTGAGGGGCCAAGATAGAAATGCGCCTTCAGTAGGATTCATTCATTCACTTTGGAAACAAAGCAGACTACACTACACTGGTCAGGTTCATAAATGATGAAGAGTGATTGATCAACGCTATGTGATACCTTCTTTCTCTACTTATCCCCCTCGCCCGCTCCACTTCCATCACATCATCCTCTTTTTCCAGAGGGGACATCAGCACAACAAGACACAACAAAGGAAATGGGAACAATATGCGTTGGCTTAAATAAATGAGCCGAGATGAAATAAATCCGGCTCATTCTCCAAGAGAAAGCTGCCCTCCTCATATATTTGCTTACCTTAATTGGGTTTACCGTCGGATCTGAGCAGGATGTCAATCATGTAAAGAGTATCTTCCAGACCCGTGAAGGTGTAGACGCAAACGGACAATTTTTGACATTTAAACCCAAATTTTTATTCAAATTCTGAGCCGTGATTAAAAACTTAAAAAATAATTAATTCAGAGAACCTTTAGCAATCTGAGACAAGATGAGACAATCGTTTAGATGTTCACATTTTTCAAGAAAAACACGTAGGTAGTACTCCCGTAACAATGTGCCTTTAAATTTTCAAACAATGCTCAAAGTTCAAAGACCGCCAGAGCATTCTCTCAAGGAAAGATAATGGCTAGGAAATGGGTTGAGGAGGGGAGCTGGAGCCTACACAACACTCCCGCTCGTTGATGACGGCTGGTGATGAGTGAGGTGAAACTTCCTGATTTACAATTTCCCGAAAAAGAAATAATAAAAAATTATTCCCCTCTCTCGAGTTTCCTGTTTCCCTCTCATTCTCGAATAAAAAACGTATTTGGGTTGTGTTTTTACTCACTCTTTATTCCTCTCTGGATATCCTTACGACTTGCCCTTAACGAGTGGAAACGATGGCAGACAAGAGTTGGGGGAAATATTACCCATTTCGATCCATTCCGGTGGGAAATAAAAGGAGCAATAAAAAAAGGAAAGTTGGAATGGCTGGATGGAGACTCCATTCATGTCATGTATTCATCATAGCATCATCTGTCACCGCCCCCACCCGTCCATATGGTGAGATTACAAGAAATGGATGTCCTTCTGTAATTTACTGGCTCCTCCATTATGACGAGGCGGAGGATGGCCAAAATGCAGACATTTATTTGTATGTTTAGCTTAATTTATAAAAAAAAGTACAAAACGGTAAAAAAACTGTCAGAATCTGCTCAACCATTCGGTGACAAGAGGCAGGGGGCGCTTTTCCCTAAATAAAATATTCCTTTTATGGACGGGCGGCGATTAGGGAGATGGAATGGGGATATTTTTAACTGACAGCTATAAAAATGAGGATATAGCCGATATAGAAAGTGAGCTGAGAGTCGGAGCTCCTTCTAAATTTTAAATGAACTCTGGGATAAAATAGCGCCATACAAGTACATAAGTACAAGTCCAATGTTCGATATAATCATATTGATTTCCCATGGTGCATTTCGCAATATTTTGCAGCTTTGTGACACTCTGAAAAGCCGTCGGATTAATGTACGAGCCATGTGCAAATTTTCCTGGAAAATATCAATCAGCTCTCTCATGCTGGATTGGGACATTGAGCATGATTCAGGGCTTTGCATTCTCTCCACTTATTCGATATGACAAGAGTTTACGGAAAGGAAACTTTCCCCTTTTCTTCAAGTTAAATAACAGCTAGCAACTTTAATTGTGTTATTTTTCTAATAAAAATAAAACTTTATCTTTCGCTGCTTGTAAAAAAATGGAGGATGAAAGGAAAAGTTGGAAATATGCTTTACGAAAGGTGAGTTTCCTTAAATAAAAGCAATTTGAGGGAAAATTGCAAAAGAAAGGTAGTTTTTCGCAATATTAGCCAAGAAGGTAGACAGCCCGTCCTTATCATCCTCGTAAGAATTAATAAGCCGATGTCCTTCCCTTGTCAAATGTCAGGGAAAAATGGGGAAAGGAGAGGAAAGAGAAAGGCTTGTTTGATGTTGGGCTATAAATGGGAAGGAGCTCAGTCATGCCCATAACCTGGTCTTCTCCTAATCCTCATTCTCTGCTTTGTGAATCCTAAGAAAAAAGTGGGTGAAAGGAGGACAATAGAAAGTGGGAGAATTGATGTGCTGCTGACTCAGAAAGCAAACATATTATTCCGGCAAAAGCGAGGCTGAATTATGAATTATATTTAAGTGCTTGAATATGCATGAATGAAGTTGTTGCTCAACTCATCATCTTCCCCATCCTATAACAATCCGGCGGAGACATTTGTCGGGGGAGGGGTAATATAAAACATCCCATTATCCTTTTCCCCCAAAGCAACACTCCTCCCAAATCACTTGGCACGCTTTCACTGTCAACAGCCCAGACTGTTTGGCTTAACAAGATTACTAATATTTACTTTATGTCGGGGTGCCATTCATGTCAGGCGTGTCGGGAAAAATGTCTTTTGCCAAAAAAAAGGGTAAAATCAGTCGGGCTTTTTGCTTGTTTTACTTTCTCTGCTCGTGCTATATTCCTAACATTCCTTAGTTCAGTTTGGCTCCGCTACATTTAATATTTAAAGCTAAACTTCCAGTTCTGCTCATGAAAAACTTAAGGAACAAGACAAGACAAAACGGATCGATGTTGTCATTCTACTTGTTTCCATCACCCACCCACCAACCTACCCCATTTTTTTCATACTTTTTCCTCATAAATGAAATAAAATGGAATAATATGTCTGTTCGTGACCAATAAAAAAGGCTATTTTTTGCTGTTTGGCTGTAGCCCTTTCACCCCAAGTTTTTTTTATAAATTTAAATTTAACTCTTGTAATTAGCATTCTCACCTTGTTCATAGCTTATTCTAAATATGTCATTCATATGATTTATGACTTTATGAGATGCAAGTCTTAAGTTTAGCGCCATGACTGGAGTATGTGATACCTGGTGAAAGTTTTAAATGATGGATTGAGCCTCTTGATTATACCTCCTCCCATCAAAACTTGAATGACGGGGGAAATTTTCTCGTCTTGCTGTGAATGACTACGGCTTTGTTGCCTTTTCATGCCTTCTCATGCAAAAATTCGCAAAAGCAGAATGAAGATTAGAATCCTACCTACGGATTTATGTTACTGTTGTGGCCTTCCCTAAGTTTTGTTTTTGGGAAAGAAAGTTCAAGTATGCCTGGTTATTTAAATCTGGTTAGCGCTTCTTTTCTCCCATTTGGAAAGTTTTGTTCTTTGCGAGATTTCTCAAAAAAAAAAATTTGTTTAGGTTGGGGAAAGGAAAGGAATTAGATATTTCTTTTGACAAATCCAGTTTGCAAAGTTCCTCTCGGTTATTGTTTCTTCTTATCGTTGTCCGCACATTTTTTGGCCAAGTTGATAAGCTCATCTCATGGTTAAATAATATGAATGAATCCCATTCTTTAAGGTTTAGGGCGAAACAAATTGCAAAAAATGATTTTGCTGAAAGACTTGCTCATCATTTCAAGAAACGGGTTCATTTTGCATTATATTAAGTCTGTTTTTTTTTCTCAGAAACAATTCCCCCACAGGAATAAATATTTTACTTGTCAGTAAAAGGAAAAAAAACTGAACATTCAGTTGCTGGATTTCCGTTGGATAGACATTGCTTCTGTGCTTGCACGTTTCCTCCGACATGCTCCACTTGTTTGGATCCCATTTCCGCTATAGTTTATTAGAGATATAAGTATATGATAGTTTCCTCATCTCTTGCCTAAATTATTGCATTGGGAAACTGGGACTGGGAAGCTCATGTCACGTGTCTTGTGATGCCACCGATCAGTGGAATGGATATGGGGAGGATGAAATGACTTGTATTATCTTTCATCATCCTCATCATGATATTCCTGATACTATCTCTAAAAACCCTCCAATGATAAGCAACTTTACTTTCTTTTTCATCATCTCCGATTTCAGAGGGATGCTAAAGACAATGACAATTCCAGGAGAAGAGGAAAAATCGATGGAGGTGAGCTGATGACATAAAGAAAGTAAAATGGAGGGCACCCTGGTGAAAAAAAAAATATTCCATGTTTTCTTTTCAACCTTTCTTTAAAAGCGGTCCTGAATTATTTAGTTGGGGGTGGGCTAGGGGAAAATGGGGAGTGGGTCATTAACTGAATGGTTCAGTGGCAATTTGAAGTTGAAGAAAAAGTTGGCTTTTTTGGGTTGGGATCCTGCGAAATGATTGCTTTCGCAAGGCAGACATCATTAAGCCATGCTTAGCCCCAGGGGGCATCTTGTGGCAATGATGATGATGATGATGGGAAAGAAAAGATGATCCTCCTCATTTTTGCTTGGGGCTCGCAGCCTTCTTCCTTATGAAAATGGATCCATGTCTGACGGAAATGACTTCCCTTCTGTTCCCCATCTCTCCAGAGCCTAGTTCTGGGCTCACCAACGGAAAGGGCTCTAAATTGGATATTTAATGCTGACGGATAAGATAAGCGGAGAGACCGGTTCCGTAATCAGGGAAGCTGAACTTAGCCAAGAGAAAGGCTCGCGGGAATGGAGAAAAAAGTGCGCAGAAAGAAACACGCACGTTTCAAAATAATGAGCGGGTTGGGGTACAAGTTCCCTTCCTCTGTCCCTCCCCCAATTGGTGAATGGTAAATGGCTAAAATGGCTGAGAAATTTATAGGTACAGTTGTATTTTTAGCAACAGGGAGGCGTTAATAATGTAGAATGAAGACGAATTTACAGCTCACTTAGTTCCTGGAATGATGGCATTCATGGATTCCCCATTACTGAGCAGCATGCCTCATTTCCCTTCCGCTCAACTCCCTTTTTTCATCCTCTAAAGCTTGTTTCCTTCCTTGCTGGAGGTGTGATGTGTTAATAAACCCAAGACTAACACTAACTGACGGATGATATGGGCTATTTTTTTTATCTGGGAGAGAGAGAAGACTAAGTATGGAGGGTGGACTCTTTCGGGTTTGGAATTCGCACGTTGCATATAACCGAATTAGTCAATTAATTCCTGAGGGAAAAGAGGGAGCAGCCTGAAACGAAAGTTTTTTTTTTCATTTACATTTAAAGTCCAGAGGGATCATATTTTTGGCTTACGTCCCTCTGTCAAATTTGGAGAAGGCAGTAAAAGAGTCTAATTTTTATTTAACGATAAGCCCATGCTGATCTTGATAATGGCTTATGTAATGGCTTCATATGGTTGGAGTGGGAGCGAAGGATAAGGGCGGCAGGGATTAATTATGGCCTAGAGGATATAATTTTTCCCTCCATATTTCCCACGGCAGAAAGTTGGAGAGTCCCTGAAAGCGGAGCTTTGTCACTGTCCCTCCAGCTCCTCCCGCCTAATTTTGGTGTCCCTGCTCAAAGCATTATTAATGGAGAGTGACATGACGTGGGGCAGAGCATAAAAAGATAAGGAGTCGCATGAAAGCAGGAACTAGAGTGCTTTCTCTCCGTCCCAATTCCCTCCACTTTAATTAATAATGGGCATAAGTGGTATGAATGGCTTTGGTAACTGGGAGTTTATCTAGATGGGCGCATAAAAACGTAAAATATGCTCCGAGTGACCTCAAAAGACTCCTTTCCAAATGGGCTTTATGCACTCTATAAATATTTTACAGGGGACGCTCCCCTACTCAGTCAGTGTAACTTTAGGGAGGGGAAATATGGCCAATTTTTATTCTCTATTTTTAAAATTCCCTTTTTTCTTTCTTTCTCTGCTTTCCTGTTTGCAAAAGGTGATAAGTCAATCCAATCACTTTCACTTTGGGAGCGGATTTTTTCCTTTCTCACGAAACACTAGGCCCAGATGTGCGAACGGGGGAAATTCGCTGAAAGCTCCTGTTATTCATGCTAGGCTTTGGGTCGAAATGTCAACAGTTTCAATAAAGTGCTCGTACTAATCCGGACTAATAATATTTGCGCTCTTGTTGCGTGTGAGGATGGGATGATGGGGAAGTGAACACGGTCAACAGGATTTATTCTTAGGTCATATCATCCTCTATCTCTGTCATAATCAGGGGATTAGTTCAGGCTCAGCCTTAATTATAAACAAAAATGGATAAAAGGGAAATTAGAGGGGCATGAGAATCTGCAGATGCGTTCCGATCCAGATTGGATCTCTTTGGTGCGGCGGACAAATGCAAAAATAGAAAGATGGGAATGAAAAGGCAGAGACCAACAATCGGGATAGATACGTTCAGCTGGAAGATAAATGAGAGACTAAATCTCACTAATGAAATATGATAATTAACAACTTTCTCTTTGCAATTTTCAACTGTGGATTCTCGCCTTTCATTCAGGTTTTCCCTTCGGTTCCCGTTCTGCTCCAAGTGAGAGTTTATAGCTTTCTGAAGGAGGGCTTTTCTTTCAGCTCCCACGATTTCCATTTTTCTCTTTTTTGGGAGGGAGAAGAAAAGCGCGGTGCGGTGCGGTGGTGTGCTAAAGCTCCCTTTTTTCGTTTCAACATGTTCCATGTCTTGTTTACATTCCATTTTACGCGTCCCTCCCAGAGAGGCGAGGAGCGTTGGGTATAGGCCCGTTCCCTAAATTATTCAGAGTTGTCGTTCTGCTCGCTCCGCTCTTCCATCCCAGTCGATTTTTCTCTTGCCTCTCCCCTCCACTCCACTCCAGCATATATTTGTAGCAGCTATCATGAGAGTGAGCATCACTCCTTATAAGAATGGAAAGTAAAAGGATTTTGTAAGATGAGAAGATGGTGGAGAATCTTTCAAGATCTTTTTCGCCTTTTATTTTTTTTAGCAAGCCATGTGAAAGGAAATGTCACCTATTTTTCATTCCGCACTCCCTCTCAATCCCCCGGTTCTTTGCTTTACAATGAGAGGGGATCGCCGAGTTGAATGGAATGGCTTGAAGTGGGCCAGCTTCTGCTTGCTCCTCCTGCTGGCGGTGCGGTGATGCTGGCTGACTGGCTGATGCTGATGAGGAGGATAACGAGGTAGCTATATTCTCTTGATGAGGTGGAATGTGGAAAATCAATCCAGATTCAGATTCTCAGACAGAGATGAACTGATTTTTTTGGATTCCCAGAGAGGAATTTTTGTTCTTGTGTAAGGACAGGTGAAAGAATGAGCCGCTTTCACTCTGCTCCTATTTCATCCAATCCATTATGGCGGATGCTATGGCGGTGGAGTGTAGTGGCATGGTACATGCTATGTATGGCGGTCCACTAATATCCGGCTCTGTAGCTACTTTTCAGCTTATCTTCACGCCACTGCCTGCAAATATCTCGCGAGAAGAGAGAAAGAGAAAAAGGGAGAAAGGAATTTGGAGGGGAGAAGGCAGACTCTTCCAAGTGGAACTAAAGGACTTGTCAAGTCCTTTCATGTTGCCAGTGGAATGAGCGGGCATTTTGGCATTCAGAGTCCACGTGAAGTGACATTCCACCCATTATAAAAGTGAAATGTGATGTAATGTGCGGAGGACGTTTCTTAATTTTTTCCATTTTTTCGACAAGAGGACAAGGAGGAGGGAAACTGGGCTGTTGGTGAAACTGATAGTTCTCAGATGATGAACTATCTAAGGATGATCCCCAGGAAAGGAGAATTGAGGATGAATATCGTGGACTAGGATTGAGGAGTGTGGAGGAATTGCAGAATATGGGCCCAGAGCCCATACATAGCCCACTTTCATTTTTGCTGGCTGAAGGGAACGAGCAAAATCGATCCGTCTTCTTCCCCCTCAGCTCCAAGTTGGAAGGAGGACTTTAGACTGGGAAAAGTTTTAGAGCGGAAATGGAGTGAAACGCTGGAACTGTCTGTATTTCATGGAATGATGATATTATGAGAAATAGCATGAGCCATGAGCTTCCTTTCACTTTTTATGCTCCACAGGGAACTCCACTTCTTTAAGGTCGGCAAAAAAATATAAAAACAGTTTTTTTCCGGTTGATGCGCTCACTCCTCCCGGCATTCCCAATCCCAATGCGCTAAATTTTCACTCCCAACTTTCGACTCTGATAAAAACTCTCTCTTGGCTGGGTAGTCTTAGTAGCTCGTTCATAGACTCTAAGGGATAGATAGATGGGCTATGTTATAGTAAGTATATATGACTTATCAGTTGAAGACTACCCATCTAGTCCACGTCAAGTCATGACGTTCGTGTTCGTGATAGCAGCCATGTGGACTTGACTGATATAATAATAAAAATTTCTCACCAGCTTCATTGGAAAAGCATTTGAGGTGGAATGCAAGTATAATCAGACCACCACCAGCACCATCACTGCACCGCCACCTAGAGCAGCTGGGTCGGCGTCTGTGGAAATAAAGGTGAAAAGTGGGAAATAAAATTGAGAGATGAGAAAGCAAACAAAGGAGGAAAGCAGTTGGAAAAATTAGGAGTGATTCATCCCTGCTCCGCCACGGTTTTGGAGAAAAGTCATGGGAGATGAATGTAGGAGTAGGCTGTAATATAGGTTGTATGGCTGAGAAGATGGCTGCTGGGAAGTGGGAAAGGAGGGATTATTGTGAGTGGGAGAATTGGAAGATGGGATGACTTAATTTATTTACGTTCGCGAGTCCGAGTCCGAAGGGATCACTTTGATTATTTATCTTGTCTTGCATTTACAAGAAATAGATTAGCTTTTAGCTTGCTCTCCTTCCTCTCCTCATTCTCCTCCGGCATACAGACACGCATTGGAGGGAAAATGGGGAAATGGTAAAATGGGGGGCTGACTTTCCCCATTCAGGAATTCTCCGAAAATGAACAAATTAGAGGAGAATAGGGCAAGAGGGAAATTAATGGGAATGAGTTTGAGTGGAAATGTTGCTACAGTGGGGCAACGGACAGCTAAAAACTCTCTTTTCCTTTTCTTCTCCTCCTCATTCCAGGGAAAGAAGGAGTTGCTGGAAGGGAATAAATGGTGATTGGGGCGAATTGAGACATCAGTCATCATTGAGGGCACGCAGCTACTTCACCATCACAATCTTCCTGCTCCACCTCAACCACCACCACCACCTCTACCTACCAAATCTGGAGCTCATCACCATGACGAGCTTGGAGCATTCCGACCTTCGCAGTCACCACTACTCCCACCACCACCACCTCCAGCAGTTTCTGCAAGTGTTCGCTCTGGAAGTGGTCGACGAGGCCCGCCTCCAGGTCCCGGATTCTATCACAGGACGCTGTCATCCTCCTCCCTCCTCTCCAACAAGAGCGTCCAAGTGGCGAAAAGTCGGAGCGAATACTGCGGGATCAACCAGGTGTTCAACAGGAGTGGCAGCAATCACGACCTTCGCTTTATTAACGCGAATGCCAACTTGAATCCAAGTCTGAGAAATAATTTGATAAGTCGGAGTGGAAACATAATCTATCAGAGTGGAGGCAGTTATACAGGGTTAAGTGGTGGAGGTGGACTTGACAATGCGCTCCCACCAGCACCACCTCCACCACTAGATCGTAGACAGTTGGCTCGAGGTCTAAGTAGAAACACATTCACCAATTTACCAGCCGGTCACTATTATTGGCAGCAACAACAGCCACCCACTTCCACAAGCTCAGGCTCCAATCCTGCCTATCCCTTGAGCAACTCTTTCCAGCAGCAATATCTCCTCCAACAGCAGTACCTCTCCAAGCAGGGTCAGAGACGGGCTGTGGCCGGCTCCCATCCGGACATATCTCACTCCAGTTCCGCTGGAGGGAACAACACATTAGCCCAAAATTCAGCAGCAGTAGCCCCCTCCACAACGAGCCCAAGCACAACCAGAAGACTTTTGCCAAGAATTACGACCAAAAAGACTGACAACTCCTCAACAGTCATGCTCGTCTGCGAAACGAGGAACCCATTCATTCCAACTTCCACCACCTCCGCCACAATAATCAACGTGCCCCCTGATCCCGGCCCACGGGAGATTCCCACCCATGTCAAGCAAAATAAGACTGACTCCCGCATTTCCTCCTCCAAATATCAATCTGCACTCCGTTCCAAAGATGTGAAAATCAATATGAAAGATGGGGATAGAGGAAGGGGTTACAGTCGGAGGAGGAAAAGGCACGGCGTCAAGATCTCCATCCCTTCATCTCTTTCGTCTTATTACCGAAACGCCCCAATAAAGAAATTGAGCCATCCTCTGGAGGAAAATATATTCTCCAGCTTGCTCATCACACTAGTCGCGGTTGCAGTGGCGCTTATTGTTGGAACTCCCTTCTTGTTCTGCGTAGGGCTGGTTTTTCTTGTGGCAGTCGGGATTCGCTACTTTATCGCTATCCTCCATGGACTGGCCTCCTACACCAGATATATCTGCTCCAACAGGCAGCATCCCAGCAGTAGACCCCCACAGATTATTCCGAGGGACCGGCTGGCATTCGCCAACGATGTGCGATGGCTGGGTGCCAAGAAAAGGTCTCGCTGCCAGTCCATTCTCCACACTTTACTCGTCTTTGAAGGCTCCATTGATCTGAGCTCATTCCAACACTTGATCCAGACGAGGGTCCTTCGGGCAGAAACTCCAGAGGGGGAGCTGTTATACCCAAGACTCCTGCAGCGGTTGGTAAGCGTAGGGTCTGGCTACCTATGGAAGCTAGATCTCACCTTCGACATTCGAAACCATATATTTTCCGGTCCCACTCAGCTCAAGAGTGAGGGGCAGTTGCAGGAGTATCTGGGGAGGTTACTAACGCATGAGCTACCCATTTCAAGACCCCTCTGGGAGATTAGACTTGTGCCAAGCCACTACGGCGGTGGGAAGGATACCATGGCGGTGTTGAGAGTTCATCAGTGTTTGGCAGATGGCTTGTCCCTCATACGAATTCTGTGCCATGCGCTTGCCGACCATCAGCAAATGCATATCCCCCAACGGCCACACTTTGCAGGCTTATCCTTTGGCTTTAACGTTCTGCGCTCGTTGATTGTGGGTCCTGTGACCATATTTCTCTGGTGGTTCGGAACATTTCAAGACCGCAGCTTGTTCTCCATCCCGCTCCCCAAAATACGACGAGGGAAAGGGAGAATATGGCCCTTTGGGGGAATGTGCAGCTCTTCCATACCTGATGTTAAGGTGAGCGAGGATGAAGATGTGAGAGAGACTGAGGAGGAGGAGATGATAACTTTTACAAGTAGCATAGGGAGCAGTAGTAGCTGTAGCTCAGAAGAATCCAGCGCAAGATCTAGCATCAGCTCAAGTTCCTCCAGTGCCAAGCGTAATTCCACTCAACAAGCCACCAGCAGTCCATCCGGTGGGGATAACCCGGATGCTCTTCCTTCTGCACCTGAGAAAATGGAGAAACGAGTTGGCTTCTTTGGTCGCTCCGCGAAAAATTACAAAAAACGATGCAGACGAAAAAAGAAACTTGGGAGGAGGCAGCGGAGGAGACGACAGGCTCACTCCAAAAATAAGAAATCGGGGCGAAGATGGAAAAGGAGAAAATCCATCTCACTCTCCAACTCGAGCGGTAGCCTCTCTTCCGGTTATTCACGTGGCACTTTTTCCTCCTCCGGATCTTTGAGTAGGTCGAGGAGGCCACCATCCTGGAATGTTGTGTGGTCCGCTCCCCTTTCCCTCCCTAAAGTGGCGAGGATCAAACAGATCATGAGGAGCTCGTACAATGATGTGCTTCTCTCCGCCGCTGCGGGAAGTATCAGGAGCTATCTACAAGATCAGGGGATACCTTATCCAGGGGATATGCAGGTAAGACCAAATCACTCAAGACAATTATCAAGTTGAATTGTGCAACATTCGAATTCATTCATGTAAAATGGCAAAATGACGCAAAACTTTGCAGGTTGTCATTCCAATCGACCTCCGAAATGACGTTGCCTCCCCTAAAGTTAGCCCACGGTTAGGATGCAAGGTAGCCTCTGTCGTGACCACAGTTCCATCAGGAATGGAGTCTGCCATCCCACGACTTTGGGCTACCAGACATAGATTAGATGAGCTCAAGTCATCCGCCGACTCCGTAGTCGCCTATGGGGCCACAACAATTCTCCTTAATGTGCTTCCCCACAGGATTGCCATCCCCATTTTGGACAGCATTTTGAATAAGGTTAGTTCAAGTTTGGGGTGAAGAGACTTTTTTTTTATAATTCAGCATTTTTATTTGTAAAAATATATTTATATTGTATTTCCTTCTATTATTTCTCCCCATTTCATGAACACAGAGATCTTGCATGGCTTAAATCATATAGTAATTACTTGATTAACTTATCTAAACTAAACTACACTCTCAAAATTTGTCGCGTGCGGTGGTATTGGTATTGGTGGTAAGGGCACTGATTCAGAAACTTTTGAAGTGGAGGAAGAGAGGATCCTCATGGATCTAATTGTGACTTGTCCCCTCTTTCCAATCTTGCTATTATTGTTCCAGTCCATGTCGGACTCGGAGTCATCATCGTCCTCGTCTGACGTATACTCTTCCAAGTCGCTTTCCCCATTCCCCCCACCATCATTACTATTCCCACTGCTGGTACTCAAGGGTTGTATGACAGCCTCTACAGAATCCTCTGCTTTCCCCCTCCCTCCCTTATCTTTACTACCTTCCCATCCTTCAAACCCATATGGGAGGTAATCTGAAATTTTGGCCAGTTTGGCAAAGCTCAGAGCCTCCTCATAAGTTGGGGGAGGCTCTTCTCCACCCTCTACTTCTATTGGAATGTGACATACCTCCTTTGACAATTGGTGGAATGGAGGGGGAGACAAGCTTGCTGAATATCTCGAGTTGCTGCTCCTCCTCGTCCCGCAATGACTATATCTGGGTGGCCCAGAGTCACTTCCCCTTCCACAGCCACCGCAGTCCATCCCCAGCTGAGCTAATGTGGAGGATGAGTCGGATGTGGCGAATTCCTCTGATGTTTGAAGGAAGGTGAAACCCTGGGGTGGCTGAATGTCTGAAAGTTGTTAGGAACCAGTCAAATCAAATTCCATCCCTTAATCCCTCCACCATTTAATGCAGTCTTTAATGGCAAGTAGGTTACCTCGTCCAAACCTGCTCTTCAATTTCCGGTAGAAACACTCGAAAAATATGAGGATGAGGATGGCGAGCCAACACTGAAAATAAATAGCAAGCCACATAATCACATTCACAATTTCCCCCATAAAAACTCCGCTCCAAATGGAATCAACCGTGAGAATTGGCAAGATGGATAAATGCTAAAGTGATAAGCCATTTTTTATTCGACATACGATAACGATCAGGGCGTCCCTATCACCCATCGTCGATGTAGAAACTGAGCCGAAGAAATATCGATCCTCTCACAAGTTTCACAACAAGCGTCTCAGCGTCCCGTCTCAAGCGTTCTTGTACGTCGTCTGGAGAGGAGGGGAGCACAGTTAGGGATTGATATGGATGTTGCAACCTTTTCACTCCACTCCACTATCCAACCAAATTATGAGAGCTCCTTCTCGTCCTTGGGAATCTTCTCATTTCATCGGATTGTGGCGATCAGGCAAACAAGATTCGCTTCATTAGCGAGAAATGATTGGGCTCTTGCAGGAAAACTTGGAGCCTCATGCGAGAATTTGCGTAAGCCACTCCAAAAAAAAATGTTGATTTCGTGGAGGAAAGTAATTAGCAATTAGATTTTGACTGAGTTACATAGTTCACGAGAGCGGCTCAGAGAAGTGGCCTTCGGCAAAAGTCATTTTTTTTAGTTCTCGTCCATGTCGAATCCTGATGAGGATTTATGAATGATGATGAGCGAACACTTTTGACAATTAGGCCTAGTCATAAATGTCTTGGCTATATACGCGATTTGCATTAATAATTGAAGTTTAATGTTCTTGACGAGGTTAGGGAGTTATCTTTAAAATTACACGTGGCCACTTTCCACTTTTATTTCTTTTGTAATAAAACATTTTATAATTATAAAGGAACGGTTTAAAACTTTCAAACAATTTCAAGTAATTGCGTAATGTGGATACGGGCTTATCGATACGTTGTTAAAATAATTCTAATCACATAACTAATAACACAATTAATGTAAGTTAAAAGGAGCAATTTCTAAATAACTACACACAAAACATATATATCACATTTATCACAAAAAGAACAAAAGTTACTCTTAAATTATTTATTATTAAAATCAACTCAATTGCAGTTATCTCCGACTATAAATTAGGAATGAAAAACTTGAACTAACTAAAGTAATTAGCGGTGCGGAATGATAAATTCCGAGGAATTAAAATGAAACGATTCAAAACTTTAGATCAACTTTCCAAGAGGCTCACTTTACCCTCGACACTTTCATTTCCGCCCTCATTATTTCACAACAGCTCGAGCCCTACTTTTGTTCAATACGAGTTTCCGTCGAGAGTGAAAAGTTTCTCATTTTTAAAAAGTAAAATTATATTTCAGCCTGAATCCCACTCTTAATTTTAAAGGAATCAAACAGGGATTTGCATATTGAAAGGAAAAGAGCTTTTTTTTAAATCAAAAGAAACGAGTTATTCCTTTCAAGTTTACAATTGCAAAGTCCTTCCCATTTTTTCATAAAAAAATTTCATGATCAGGGCCATATCACCGCGACCATCTAGTCGGAGGACAACTCAGTTCACTCCTCTCATGCTCTCTACTTTGTTCGCTGTCAAGAAAGCAAATGAAACTATCTGAGCCAGATAAATTCGCACAAGATGAGCTTAGTTTAAAAATGGCAATGGCAGCTAGTTGACTGGCAATGCAAAAACATGTTTTTTTAGGGACGGCTCGTTGGCGATGGCGATATGATGATGATGATGGTGGTGCGCTATGAACTACTTTTTAAAGCTATGAGACAACAGTAAAAAAAATAGAAATAATATTTAGCAAATACAGGCAACTTGTTCAGAAGTTGTAAGCTGAGCCCTCTCTCTCTGGCCTACCATTTGGCACGTCACCGCAGCGAACCGCAGAGGATCTATTAAAATTACACATTTTTCTTCACATCTCACTGACAATCAGCCTTACTCGTTTAGGTGGGCCAAAAAAAGTAAAAATGTAGGTAAGTCGGTTGAGTGGAAATAATAAAGTACAAAAGGGGAGAGATGCTGCGTGTGTTATCTCGGCTCGTCTCACTCTATCTACTTTAAAGAGGGCTTCAACGCTCCTAAACTTGTGAAGCTCAAGCCAGATTCTTTTGGATGCTCTCAATGAATGGGAATGGCACGGGCTCACTCTTAATCTTAAAAAAAAGATGCGTAGATCAGAGATAGATATACCGTTAGCGTTGACGAAGAGGCCGCTGGCTAGCAAGGAGGAGGGAGGGGAGCTATTGCGAAAAAATACAGATCTTTGCAAAAATACCAATTGTTTGAAGAGTAGGCTGCGAGTGAGTATAAGATTACATATTTAGCTATGTGCATTGAGTGCGGCTCCGTTACGCTGCAAGTATAATAAGCTATTTTTAAATAAGGTTGAAGCACATTTTTTCGTGGGGGTGAGGCTGTGGGCCGAGGATTGAAGATGCTGATTTACACTTGTTCGGGGATCTGAAGAGGGAAGTTGTTGTTGGACTCTGGTGGATGATGTCCTTGCCTCCGGCTGTAGTATCGCTCGAAGGAGCCAGTCCCGATGATAATGCTGACCCTCTGATGAGTTCTTGCCCAGGAGCCCCAAATCCCTATGTGGTACCTTTAAGAAAGATGAATGATCAGATGAAAGAGGAGTTTAGAGGGGGAGCGTTTCTAAATTTACATTTGATTGAATGAGGCTGAGCTGGGATGTGAATTGAATTGTCTTACTTTAACGTGACTTGACACCAAGTGAAATAGACCATGAGGAGGAAGATGCTCAAGGTGACCAAGCCGACAGACTCCCATCTCTCCCTCAGATAATACTGATGAGCACCGAGCGCACACAAGTAGGTTGAGACGACCAACAGCGGGGTGAGCAGGAAAAAGCAGACCAGATCCGCAATCATGTTCCGTACATTGAACTGGTTCTCACTGTCAGTGAGGAACTCTGTCCATGTGCGAGGTAGTTTCCTCGTCTTGTACACAAAATTGCACAGCTCGCATTTATCACTGCTGGAGCTTGTCAGCCAGTGCTCCAAGCAGGAGAGGTGAACCATCCCCACGGATCCTGTGCACCGGCAGGGGGCAATCAAAGGCTCTCGACGGGAACTAGACCTTGTACTCCCGTTGGAGGATGCGGATGAGCCAGAATTGGCAGAGAATGACGGGGAAGGTCCGGTGCAGCTGCTCATGTCGCCTAAAAAGTTTCATTAAACGACAATTATTACCGCGGGATATTATAATTGTCCTCCATTATAACTTGCTACCACCAACCTTCATGACAAATCCGACAAAATAGCAAACTCTTCCCACTCCCATTTTTGCTCGAGTCTTGGGATGATGGGGAGGTCAGAGGTTGATACTCTGTTTGGAGAATTCCACAATCAGATGAAGTAGAGCCGTATAGGCTATTTGCGGATGCGGCCGCTGGTGGTGACACCCTCTTACCTCTGACCATTTCTCTAGTATCAAGCTTCCCACTTGCTACAGCGTGATCCGTTGAATCCCCAACCATAGTTTCGGATTTTATTAAAGGCTCCATTAGACTATTGATTGGTGTGGCAATTAGAAATTAACTTTAGTGAGCAAAAAATCAGGCGATCATCAAAAAGTTTTCCTGCTCGTTAAACTTGTCACAGGTTCACAAATATTCCCATCATGTTTCTCACTCCTACTGCACGCCTCCCGCTTTGACTAGTTTACAAAATTTAGTTTTGATTGGAATGATGACGTTAGTGAGAAATATTTTGTTTGCAGGGATGATGATGAATGTTGAATATATGTAGCAGGACATGAATGGAAAGGCTAATTGTGAGGAGCTGAAACTACAGGATAAAGTTATGCCCAGTTTTCCGTGTGAAAGGTATAAGTTGGGAAGATGGATAGAATGGAAAATCAGTTGTGATTTTCCAAGACTGAGATAAGGAGAGGTATCTGTAGAAGACCCGTTAGCCGCAGTTGTCTGCTAAAGATTTGAGAGATTTGCATTATTGGAGGTAGAGCCTGGAAGGTGACTTGATCTTACTGCTCCAAGCTTATCCTTAGGTAGCTCCGCTATGCATTCAATGTGGAATCGAATGGTATGGAAGTGATATAAGCTATATGCATATTTTTGTAATATCTTTCGAGTAGTTAAATCTGATTGGAGTGGAAGAGGGGAAAAGGAGAGAAGAAACTACAAAAGAATGCTACGCTTACATTTTGTTATTGCTGGAGCTAAATCTCAGATAAAATATATCTATCTATTTACAAGATAAGGCTCCAAGCTTGGCTGTTCTTTCGTCATGTCTTTTAGTAGAGCTCCTTTTTCAAAGGGCTCAGTCTTATATTACGTTATCGAGGAGCGAATTCATTGCATGAGAAATAAGCTTGGCTAATTGATTATGTTATAATTATCAGGATAATTATGCTAAAATGTTGCTTGCCTGAATTTCAAATGTCGAAGTGATTATCCAATGTCTCTTGTTTCTGTTCTTGTTTACTTTTGTCCCAAACAAATGACTGTCCACCCATGCAGGCGTCCTTCCAATTCAGCAATCTTCCTGGTCCGACATTCACCACCGTGATAGGTGGCTACCCCCTGAAAGGCATCTACCCCATTTATCCACCCCCTGGTGCCCTCCGCGCTGCCATCTCCGTGTTCACGTACGCGGACCAAGTGCACATCACCGTTGTTAGTCACAAGTCACTGGTCAACGCTGGACCAAAACTGCTTCGTGGGATCACTGAGCAGGCAAGAAACTTTACACGCTTTTCAAAAATACACTTCTTTTCATTTAGTCATTTAGCTAACTTGATAACCTTCCCAACAACTTTCCCTTTCATCAAAATTTATCTAAGTAAGAGGCAGAGCAACTTCATTTCTATCTTAATTCACACAGGTGGACCAACTCTCCCGTCAACTATCTCAGAGGAGGGTCCCCGGGGAAAGTCGCCGCTCCATGAGGCACTTCTCACAGGCAAACAACTCGGAAATTACGAAGCCGCCTACGAGACAGGTAGAAACAACGCTGCCGTTTATATATCTCAAACAAAACTTTTTTTTTCTATTCCTCCATCTCTCCTTCATTGGCCTTAACAAGAAAACTTGTGGACCCCGTGAGACACTTTAACATCAACCTTCTCCCTCCCTCCCCATTCGCCCAACTTTGACAAAATTAAACTAATTACATCATTGGCACAAGGGAGCATCATCATCCAAATATAGTTAGTTTTACGCTCTTCCCAACTTTTATCCACTAGCTTAGGCTATCCTCTCATCAACAGTCTCACCCTGCCCCAAATCTCATCCACCTAACCTTACACAATTTTCTGATTATTTCCTTTTTATTACATCTCCACATTTTCTATTTTTGCGAATCTCTCCCACCTTCCTTTTCAGCCTTCCCAAAAGAAACTTTTCCTCTTTCTTCGCCTCTAAGCTAACTTTTTATTTTTACTTTGACTTTTTAACTGTTGGATGAGTCAAGGCAAATGAGATATGTGAATTATAGTAATTCGCCAATTCGGTAGTGCAGATTTGAGAAGGCGCTGTTGGCTTGGAGGAGAAAAAATCTTGATAGAATTCAATTCATAAAATAGTCTCCAATCTAGATGCCAGACTTGGAGCATGTCATTAAACATAAGCCATGAATTTTAATGACTGCAAATGATTGATTATAAATTAGAGAGTGCATTTTAATCCCATTATCACGTGTATGCAGAACAAAAGTGGGTAATTAAAACAAAGTAGGATCAAAAATAACTTTAAATTTAATCATCGCATACCTTTTCAGCCTTGTAGACGTTTCAAATATTTCCATCCACTGGCTCATTCCGGGTAGAGTAACGACGTAATTATAATCGCATTAATTCTGAAGCTTATGTAACTACCTTATCTTGCTTGGTGATTAAGAAGGGAGTATATCTGAAATGAAGGTATCGACTGAGCCACCTACCCTACTCATGTCACATGTCATCTACCTAATAATAATAATAATTCAGCTGCCAATCAGATAGAATCAGAAGGAATCAGAAGGAAAGTTTTAGCTCAAAATGATGAAATTGTAATCCAACGGACACGTCCTTCCTCTGATCCATCTAGCTAGACTGAAATGATTAAGATATAACTGACTTAATTAATAAGATAAAAAAGTTTCTTTGGTTTCCTCTCTCCAGATACAACTTCAGCTTCAGGTAGTTCAGAAAGAGTTGGCCCAGCTGAACAGTCGATTGGAAGCGGAGGGGATTGTTTTGTCTGAGGAGGACTTTCTCCCGATCCCAGCTTCCCCTGTCCCTTCATCTTCATCGGGAGCTTATGGTAAGAATGGTGGCGGTGGTGGGAGTATGGCCAGCTACTGTCTTCATCATCACCACCATCAGCATCTCCACCCAGACCAATCAACTGATGAGCTTCCTTCCACCTCCTCCTCCGAGCTTAGCGGGGCAGTGGGCCAGGCAGAGATTCAACAGAGACTGAAATCCCTCAAGCACGAATTCGCAGAATTGATCGGCGAGCTGAGGAGACGCTCCTCCATTGTCGAGGGGATCGCCATGTCCTTTGAGGTAATCAAATCAATTAGCTTGATTACTTCAAATACAAATCCCTTATCTTTGTCCCGATAATGAATTGCTTTTTTGACGCACTTGGCGCATTTCTTATCCTTCCTTTTAGGACGAGGAAAACCAGGAGGAATACAGAAAACCAAGAAAACGAGCTTTGTCCGTTGTCTCGATGACGAGGAGAAGCAGCATTTTCTCAAGTCGTTCCAACGCCCCTGATTCCCCCGTCTATTCTTCCGACGAGGAGCTGCCTTCCAGCCCTGATTTTGGACATCATCTTCATCAGCCTCAGCAGCAACATTCGACCGGCAGTTCAGCTACTGGTTCTGGAGGGAGTGGAGGAGCATATCCCACCATACGGCACGCTTCCTCGCCTATGCGGACCACAGCCGTGTAGTGAAGCTAGAAGTGTCCTGCCTATTCTTTCATTACTTGATTTTACTTTACCCATTCCCCTTTTAACAATATCCTCGCACCTGCTCATCCGGGGAAATGGTGGAGTCGATGAAAATGAAATGCTTATCTTGTCTGCTATTAATTAAGTAATCATAATTAAGTTGAAGAGTTCATTACTACCCACATGTGTACTACAACACGAAATTGTTTGGACGAGTAAAACCTTAGAATAAGATAAGAGCGAGTTCAATATTTAAGCCACACGTGTTGGTAAAACGGTGATTGATTTATTTGCATGGATCCGGAATGGCCTGTTGATGAATGAGAAAGCATTTGATCATCTTCTTTCCAGATATTGGGGTATCCTGAGATACAAATCGACGGGGTAAAATGAATGATATGGAGAATTCAGTCCTAATTTTTTTTTAATTCCACTTATTACAAAGTGCATTTATTTCATATATTTTAATTTAATCACATAATTGGTAGTTTAAAGCAAACCTGCAATTTACCTATCAGAAGCTCAGCTCTCCATCAACTAAAAATCTAGGTCTGAGGAACTGTATAGCTCTAATGATAATAAATATTGTATCATATGTTAGATATATTCGCATTTGTCAACGTAGTTTATACGTTACATATAAAGATTTGATGGGGAACAAAACGTATGAAATTAATTATCAACGTAGATGTAGTTTGTAGTGTTTAACACAAAAAAAATGAGTTAATATAGTAACATGTAAAAAATACTTTAGTCCACTTCCCAGCACTCCAGTAGCTTAGTTACGCTTTATGGTTTGTATACAGAATTTGTTTGCATTGCATCATAGTTCATTCCAGTCTCTGCACTAGTTCCACTTTGGCATTTGTCTTCGATTTGCTAAAAAAACATTAAATCTCGCCGTCGGCTACAGAAAAACTAAGTTACTACTCTTATGTACGACGTCAAACTAAATCCCTACTGAGTAACAAGAAGAAAATACAACAACTCAAAAACACGTTTCTTTTCATGAAGAAAATGTTCTGGGGAAACCTGAGACACTATCCGATTCTTAGGTTTTATCATTTTTATAGCAGCTTTTCAGCTAGATCTAGCTTAGCTAGGGTGCTTATCATTTCTCATCATATCATATTAGATTATTGGGCTTGGGACAGTTGCGATAGGCGCAGATAGTACCAAAAAACAAGCTACTTTAAAAAAGCGTACAAGTTTTGTTTTTGTATTCCTATTTGGTATAGCAGTAATTCTAATCATATTACCAGCTATATTAGTTACTGACCTTTGTGGGATACTAAATTTATAACTTTTGATGAGCTACCCTTACACTTATCGACTAACCTATCTTAAAAAGCAAACAAATAGGAACAGAAGTGGAGAAGGAACATTTTTGTTGAGAAAAACGCATGGCCTAACTTGTAATTCATATACAGATATAGATTTTTATTCAAGTTTGCACTTTTAAAGAACGCTTCGTATTTTTTTCTCTTTGCTACGATTACAGTTGAGAATATTTGATTGGTTTCTGCTGCAAATAATAGAAAAGGTATGCTAGATTTGATAGTTTAGTGATATGTCGAGTGTCATGGCTGATTGTTCAGTGATGTCGGCACGTTATTGTTCGAGGGGGACGGGGGAAGCTCTGCCTTGGCAGCTAGTTTCAGGTGAGAGACCCACTTCAGAGCTTCATTCCGGGTGGGGGCCAAGAACACAAATGATTTCCTTCCGTGGGAGTGTGCCAAGCGGAAGACACGGTCTTTTTCGGAAGAGGAGACGTTCGGCGCGTCCGTCTTGGGAAGATCCTCGATCATTGAGATACTCATGCCTGGTAAAGGAGTTGCTGTCATTGCCTGCCAAATTCAATTCATAACCAATCAAGCAAATATGCGGATAAATGCATTTATTACAATCAAATATTCTTCATTACTACACTTGAACTTACACGCTCATCTGCCTCCTTTGCATAGCAATATAAAACAAAGTCAGTTCTGAGAGCGAACCACCTCCCCGTCCACTCTTTCCTCCCCCGCTGGGACTTGAGACTAAGGGAGCCGCTGAGAAGGGCAGGCTCAGAGGCTGGGACGTCTAGAACTCCGCGTAACTGCTCGGGCCCATCTTCGGGAGTCACAGCAGCGGATCCTTCTTGTTTCGACTGGGCTCGTTCCTCTAACAGTAATTTGCACCGTTTGCACACCCGACAAGACTTTCCTCCAGCGTGCTGCAGAGGTACCTTGCTGTCCGAGCATTTGGCACAGAAAATTTTCCCGCAGGCGTGGCAGTGATGCTTCCTCGTGAACATCTTGAATGCTAAGAAACATTCCATGCACTTGGAAACAGAGTCGGATTTCAGTTTGGTAGGCTCCTTTGTTCCTAGTTCCTCCTCAGTAGGGCTTACAGAGCCTAGCCGAAGGGAAGACTTGCGTTGGATGAGCTCCTCCTTCGCTTTGTGAATAGCCGTCATCCATTCCTCCTTCTCTTTGGTGGTGGAAGTGTACAGTTCAATCTTTTTCACGCTGTCCTCAACATAAAAGGTGTTCTCCACTTCAAGATCATCACCCTCAGCCACTGACACGGAAGCCACGTCCAGCTTAGCTCGCAGTTGGTAGTTGGCCGGGGATATCATTTTATTTGCTATGATTCTTGTTGAGCAGAGCAGGATCACATCACTAAACTAAAAAATTAGGATTCCCTTGAAACTGTTGCATCACATAGGGCACATTGACTACCTTGATTCCATATTGACTTATATTCTTTTTATTATTACCAGGAAAATATAGCGTTCCTGGTGGTCACCAGTTCTTGCTGAGATTTTGAAAATTTTCCCCTCCTTGGCCAACGTTCTTGTTGGACTGACCAGATCTACGACGCCCTTCACATTTTCTTGAACTTCAAGTAGCTTCTTAAACGTTTCTATCCTCCTCATCGTTTCATTCGCGTGGTCGGCGGCCTTTGACACTATCTCCAACGCTTCTACAATTCAGTAGAAAATACAAAAACGTTTCGTAAAAACAACTAATGCTCCCTATATTCACTATTGCGTATTTTATCCATTTCCAACTCACTTTGTGTGTCTGGTCTATCTTCAGAATCTTCCGGAAGTCGTCTGAGATACTCTTCAAGCAGGAGTTTGTAGCGGGGTACTCTCTGGACGGGGCCGATAAAGTGGTGTTCAATAGGCAGGTTTCCACAAGCCTCATTTCCCTGCACGACAAATAATAGTAAGAATATTACGATGAGGGAACTCATTTTTCTGCTTGGTGAAACTTTGACTTTGATTGACAGCAATTCTACGCTCTAATTAACAAATAGGGCCACCTGGTATCAACATTTCAGATTGTATGTCTCAGCACTCAGAGGACATGAGAATGCTCATTCATTCTGCTCAACAAGTTACATCGAACGAAATAGTTTTTAGTCTTGACCTAGAAGGCCCACTTTAAAGGTAAGGAGGACATACCTGAACCTCATTAATTATGTTCTTGAAATGTACACTCTTCTCCTTGTACAAGCCAATCAGTTTCATGGAACTATCAAAATTTTGGACATACTCCGAGTACATCTTAAGGAAAGGGGCAAAGTCCTTCATGATGTCACCTGAACAAACCGAAACAAATGGCAATGAGTTGTAAAACTTTATTCTAAAAAGAAGAAGAGTAGTGATTGTCATTATTAAATCAGCACCAAGTTTCCAATCAATTACCGATTCTAGGATTATCGTCCCATCGGGACAATCTGGTTTCCAATTGCGGCAGCAAGTGGTCATGATGAAGCTTGTAGAGACTCTTCATGTTGCAAAACATTTGGGTAATGGTTTCGGGCGGGAACATTCTCTCCACTCTATTCTCCTGATCCACACGGAAGTGAAAGATTTGATCAATCAAGTGAAGAATTCTGACATATGACCTTTCCGAGGTGAGCAGCTCGTTGGCCACTTTGTAACATCGTTTGTGCTCCGGGGTGACAGGGAGCTCCTCAATGGTAACGCCACTGTCTCTAATACTAGCTCTTTCAGTGCTTGCTTCGGAGGGGGCCACGAGACTCACGTCGTCATCCTCACTAACTGTATACGGTTTGTTGGCAATGGCGAGTCGCTGCTGAAAAGGCAGGGCCGCCGGTTGCCGGTAGGTTATACTCTTGGGCGTATGATCATAGTCATCGTCATCACTGTCGGATTCCGACTCGGAAGCACCGTACGACTGTCTAATCATCATCCGCTGATCTTTGAAGGCCCGATAGTCCCACTCTCCGTTCTGCTTGGAACTCGCCTCAAAAATCATCTGTTGGCTGGCACTGAACTGAAACTGGCTGGAGGATTTTGTGAGATTGGTTAGGTTAGGATCCCAGGTCATTCGGTGGTTCTGGTTCTCCTGCTGCATATCCATCCACAGGGGACGATTAAAATTACGAAAGTTCCAAGGGGCTCGGCGGAATGGGCTCACGAAAGATGCCATGGAGTCTCCGATGCTCGACTGGATGGCGGAGTCTGTGCTTCCATTATTATCGCTCCCGAGGATAGAAGAATTACTGGTGGGGAAGCCGGATGAGGATGAAAAGCTTCGAGTGACGCCTTTCGATGCAGACGCAGAAATTTGACACGTTCGGCTAGCGTGAAAAGCGGCAGCGGTGGCGGTCGCAGTGGCTTTTGCGGTTGCAGTCTGGAGGGCTGTTGTCTGTTGAAAGGCTTGAGTCTTTTGGGCAAAGAGCTGGTGCTGCTCCGCATGCACTGCTTGTTGCGTTCGCATTGAGAAGCTTTGCCTCGCGGAGGCGAGCATCTCAGAGGAATCCATGGAGGAGGAGGTGGGGAGGATAGGACCCATATTCGACATTCTCGAAGTTACATCGTTAAAGTCAAGACTGAATGAAGGGTCCAGTTGGGGTGCTCCCAACAGGGAACGAGGAGGTAGAGGAGAACCTTGGCTCATCCTTTCCGACATCATCGGCGGAATCCCCTGTTAACAAAAAGCCAGAGTTGTTTTTATAATTAGCAGCTAGCTTGATAACTTGTTACGTTACTCTCTTTTATTTCCTTTATATTTCCTATCGCAAGGGTGCAAACGTGGACAGTAGAAGATTGCAAATTGCGACAGTCACATTTCATTTCTCGTATATAACTTTAATTCACATAATTCAGAAGAGCCGTATTTTTTGTGGTCAAGCTGCGCTATTCATTCAGATTGCACATATTCAATTTCTTCAATACCAACTTCGCACTTGACATTTTTCATGGAAAAGACAAGGAAAATTTAAAAAAAAACTAAAAAAACAAAACAAGGAAGTGCAGAACGTACATTTACTCCACAGTGTTCGGTCAAGTTTTTTTGCAATTCCAAACTACTCAAACTGTTTGAGTCAAACAAACTCATTTAAATAGACCATACATAATTTATTTCAGTCACCAAAACTGAATATAAATATCTGCTTAAATACTTAACTTAAAGAGAAGAACAGTTTCCATGAACAAAAGTTGCGTGAAAGATTTGTGGAAGTGAAATAATAACTTAATCGGCAATTTGTGTATTCGACTCTAGTTCTAATATCGACAACTTTGTATTTGCTGCGGTTTACTAAATAGTTGGAAATAATTTTACACACAAATCAAATCAAACTATTCCATGTCATTTCCAGACGCAACTGTTCACTATTTATCCATTTTATTGCATTGTTGTGTTTTCTAGTTTCGCTATTGCCTTGAGTCAACCTTCTCGACCTTTTCTTGAAAATACTATGCTTGGAATTTTGGACAGTTGGAGTCCAATTAGTTGGATTGTCAAATCAAAGCTTGAACCATCTGGGGCATTGTGAGAACAGCACTTGCAAAAAGAGCAGTTGACTTTTTTTGGGAGCCGAGCTGTGGCTAAACACGAGTGAGGATTTGCGGAATTACTTCCTGAATGAACATGGACAACATCTCTCTCATGCCGTGAATGTCACTGCAAAGCTCCACTGTAACGACTAGACAAGATCGCTGCGCTAATTACCTTGTTCATTAGCACTTTGTATTCACTTCCTAATTGCTTCTCCACTCAAACCACTCGCTTCTCTGACCAGCCACCAGCCTATCTAGATCTACACTTCATAACCGCCAGTCCCGTCACGCTCAGTCCGCACTCAAAATATTATTATAATTATTTATAAAAAATATTATTATAATTATTTATAAAAAAAACAATAAACAAAATTTCCACGAGTTATCTTTTGGTTTTACAACAAACTCCTCCCAATTAGTAAACTGACTGAGGGAGAATTAGGGTCACTCACATGAAGGGGGGCTCCTAGCGGGATGTTAGTGTGGAGAGCATGAATAAGATTCCGATTCTCTTGGAGGAGCTGCTGATGATGATGATGGCGTTGAAGGAGGGTTGTGGTCCTGGAGGAAGACTGGCTGATGAAACTCCCCTCATGGTGGAGTTGATTTCGAACCAACTGCTGCCGGTCCATCTTCTCCCATTTCCTGTGCGCAAGCCTATCAGAGCTCGTCACGCTTGGGCTAGATTAGTTTGTAAGTCGGGTTCCAAAAACACAACTCCAACCTGGCAACGCTACAATCCCAAATTCCAAAAAGTCAGAGGATTAGTCCAAAAGCCAAGAAACGAGAATAGAGCGGGATTGCCAAGAAAGAAAAAACGAAAAGAAAAACATGAGGGGAGGACATGCCGGGATTAGAATAGAATGGATTTGGAGTTGAATAGATGTAATCACATCACATTTTTTATAAAATGCATTGGAGGAGATTCCACTTGCCGTTATCAGATTAGCAGATTAAGATTAGAGATGATGAAAAAGACAAAACCTACACGCCGTTTTTTTATGATCCTTTCTAAGATGTTACAATATTACAGAGCTGCTGAGCCACAGACCAACTCCCACCTTACCGGGATCCTCTGCCCCCTCCATAATATTGTGGGATTGTGTCAAGTCCGAACGACCAAATAAATGAAATGAGTGGACGACTGGACGTGACTTTGGAAATGTGGAGTGGGATATGGAGTGGAGGAAAATGAGGGTATTTAGCGCTTTTGCATATGTCTGGTAAATACAGAGAGGAGATGTGAAATGGGTGAGTATTCTGAATTCTAGGTCAGTGTCGGCCGACTAAATATATTGTTTCCAAAAGCTTATCATAACATGGGGAACACATGTGCTCGAAAACATTTATTTATTTTTGGAGTCGACGGAAAGGAAAAGGAGTTGGGATGTGGGACAAGAATACTTTGCAATCATATGCAATGGAATAAATAGCTATGCCGAATAACATCTGCAGAGACTCGTAAATATTTGAGTGATTACGTAAACCTGCCCTCCAATAGCCGACCTCTGACCTAATATCACTGAAATGGCTAAATGAGCTATGCTGATGAGTCATTCATCCTCAAAGATAAATATATCCCTTGAGATCATTTATGTCGACATTCCAATCCTAAAATACTCAATGCGTCCATCTAACTTCAAAGTATGAAGTAAAATGCTTAAATATTGGCAATATAGTCGAGACATCAAAAACAGGGCATGATTGATGATAGAACAGAAAGGAATATTAGAATTATCACAGTTAATTATTGAGTACTGGCCACTGCTATAATTATTGCAGAGATAGACAATTAACAACGATGAGAAATGGGAGCCAACTCACTTTGTTTGAAGTTAAATCCAATCGATATCCAATTCTTGTTTGGAACGCAGTTCCGTCATTTTTCTTCAACAATTATCACAATTATAAACAGAGATCCACGAAGGTGATGATAGAGAAAACGAGGATCTTTCTTATTCGTTTCCGTTAACTGAGAACTTTAGAGAATATCCCTTCACACTCCTGTTCCAACCGTTGAAACTCGACTAATTAGTAGCATGGCCTGATGATGATCCTCCTCGTATGATTTTTCAATTCACAAATCACTAAATAACTACTACAGATCTCCTCACTTTGTCGTCAGCGACCATGTCGAACTTGAATTTCTCCTCTCATATCCCCTTGGAATTGACACAGGTCACTCCATTCACTCCAAGCCAGAGCAAAGACAGCGGCTGACAACTGTCCGTAAAGATGGAACGAAAGCCCAAACTATTCTTGTTCAGTTTGGATGCTAATTCCAAGTCCAGCCAACAAAATGTTCCCACAATTACAAATTAGGAGCACAAGTTCCACCCAACAGATGAGGATGGCGGGGGGAATGATCTTGAAACCTGAAAACTGATAGTCTCCTTACTCTTTCTCTGCTTGCTCAACTGCCGTGGCTTCAATCAGAAAGAATGAGCCCCTCCAGACATAGACAATAGACGGTGGTCTCCAGCGAAATGAGTTGAGCTTCATGATATCATGTATATGGGGAGGATGTGAAGTGTTTGCAAAAAACTGAGTCAGCCCGTCAACAAAAAATCATTTTCGCAGATTGGATTGAAAGACGAGAGGATTGTGAATAGTGGCTAGGTAATGCATAATACAAATCCCCAAATCCATGCATCACAGCCTGAGCCAATCGCCCATTCCATTCCCATTTTCCCATTATTCCCAAGCATAGGCGAGCTACGGGCAAGAGCCCCGTATCAAAAAGGGATATGCTTTGCTCAGTTTGCTCTCCTATTCTAACATGAGAAGCAATTCATTTCATTTTCGTGGTTGGGCTCGGCTGCTGTTGGAGGTTGTTGGAGTGGAGTGGAGTTGTTGGATCAACTCTCCCTGCCAAAAAAAATACATTTTTTTAGGCGAATATGAACATGTTAGTTAGCAATAGACACATCTGCTCTAGTACTGTATCAGATTCATAATCGTGTGAAAAAAAAGTAAAAAAAAGTGCATCTCAGTCCGTTGCCATTCCATTTCGACCATTTCTACATCTCTCTCCTCATGTTCCACACTTTTTTGATTCTATCCAAAAAACCAGCATCCATCCACTATCCACCATCCAATGTCTAAACTTCAGACACTTTTTTCATCTCATTCTCATCAGCTCATCTCATATTTATGATTTCGTTTATTCGCAGTCATTGTTCATTTCATATGCATAAATAATATCTTGCATAGCACCGATATGCGATCTACCGAAACAGAGCAGAAAATGCCAAACATATTCGCTCACATTCTTTGTCCCATTCCATTTCATTCCAGGAATTTATTATTCACTGATGATACTTATAACTTCTGACTGTTATATGACTCTCAAAGTCTCAAATGTATGGATAGACTATTGGAATGAATGGATATAATTGCTCCTCAACCCATCATATCGTCATCATGACTATAATCAAGAATAATTTGATTTACGATGAGCTCATGCCCTGTCGTCATCATCATAACAGCTAATTTACTTTTGGAAGGCCGTCATCCTCAGCAGAATTGCCAATTCAACAGCTAATATGATCACGATCGCCTTTAGTCAACAGTCAATTCATGCTAATCTCTACCACTCATGGTAAGAGTAGCCAAGAAATTAAAAGTGGCGTTCTTTAGGGACCTATTCTAAAGTTAAAGTAGGTACTCTTCAACTCTTCCCGCGCCCTTAAACTTTTCAATTTATTTCTTTTCTTAAACTTTTCAGACGGGCAGCTCCGTTTAGCAGCATCTTTGTTTTCCCATTCAGCATATTTGATATCCATTTTACTACAAAAAATATTAACTAAAGTACTAACAGTTGTTACACCGTTTGCTTCAATGTCAGAATAATCTACAGCGCGACTGACTTGTTGACTGTGGCTGAGAATGCTCAGTTTGTAGTCATATGAAGAGCTTGTCAACGGGAATGACAATCCATTTGCGATTGACAACTAAGTTGATGAGTTGATCACTCAAAATACTCCATATTTAGTGGGTGCAACGAGATGAAAAATGATATCGCTCAGGCCCACTCGACTCCATGTTTTCTTCTTTGAGGACTGGGGCAACCTGAGATCAGCAAATCAAAGACCAATTATGCAAGTTATCGTTGCAGAAATAATCTCCAGATTTACAAAACGGTTTAGTTGTTTTTATAAAACATTTTTTAGCGACGAAACAGGGATAGTTGACTCCCACACAGCTCATTTTACTTTTTTCCAAACTCGAAATAAAACAACAATTAATCAAAACTCAACAAACATTTTTTACAATCTGAAACAATTGATGACTGTTACTATTTAACATAAACACGATGATTGATAACAATCACGACATCTATACGTAATATAGGAACGCTTTTGCTAACCAACTTTTAATTAATGTTTTTTTTACTTTGATGTCCTGCGAGTTTTTCTTCTGATTTCACAATTATGTACATATTTTGAATAGTTCACTAGTTACAATCTAAAAGATTCTGTTTAAGATGTGTTTTTGGTCATACAGTCGCAATATAGTATAGCGTAAATTAAATAGCGATCATTATCTAAATGTTTTAAGTTTAACCGAGAGTTATTTAACAAAAAACATGATAATTGCTATGAATAAAAATTTGCGTCTTACAGTTTTATATAATTACTGGCAAAAAAACTCTGAGTTGCTTGTTTCTGTATTACAGTTTTTTTTTCTAGCGGAGGGAATGGACAATTATCTAGCGAATCTATAGCGAGCAGCGAACAAGGCATATTTATTTAGATATCATCTTAAACTGTTTAAGCTTTCGTTAACATTGTTTGTAGATTGTAGATCTAGACTATTGAGAGCGATTCTGAAGATGATGATGATAGTTCATAATTTAGTTTGATAGTTTCTAGCTTAGTTCTTGTTGGCCACAATCTTTACATTTTTGCACTTAAGAGTAAATAAAGTTTAATTATTACATGTTGCTTGATGAATTTTTATTACTTGCTCAAAGAAATCTAAATATTTCCTTTCCTCTCCCCGTGGACTACATATTGAAGCGAATACGTGTTTTCTCCAAAATATGAAATGGTTACATATGGCGTCTATAATTATATGGTCACTGGTTATCTCAACGAAAGATAAAAACTGATTAAACTTACTCAAGTCTTGATCCATCTCTAAATTCTCTCTCGACAGGTAACAATGATGATGATGAGACTACTCAAAGGTAAAAACGGAGACCTAACACAGAATCATATTTATACTGGAGAGACTGTAAAATTATGAGCGGTTAACGGTTAACGGCGTTTGTATAATGTCCAAACACAAATATCAACTAGCTGAAGGATTGTAAGTTATGATTTTTTATTTAAGAGGTAGTAATTATTGATTAATTACTACACTCCCTCACTTGCTTTATTGTAGACACCCCTTGTTTCTTCACTCCAACATTAATTAATATTGTAATTTTTGTAATTATTGTATAATGCCAAACATTTAAAACTGTACAAGCATGATTTATAGAAAACTATGTTACAGACTAGAAAACAATAAAAATTACACGTTTTGTAAACCCTTTCTTCCTATTATGCAATTATTATGCATGCTAGAGTTACCGGTTGAATGGAGTTCCACTTGTAATTGTAATACAACTGACAATTAGCAATTAGACTGGTTACATTAATATTTTTTGATAATTTTTCTTTAAAAAACTTGATAGTTCGGCAGTAAGGAGAGCAGTTACAGCACTGGACATAATATTCCTACAAGGACACAGTATTGATTGGATTATTTTCTTTTGTAAATTATCAACTCGAAACAAAACGATTTTTACTCACGTCACTATTTACAATTAAGAGTTAACTTTTTTGTTTTGTATGTATACAGATAATGTAAAGGCGAAAAAGGTTGAACTTCTCTCAAGACTTTTTTTTTGTTTCTGTAAAAGACTACGAAGATTAGTTAAGTGTAAATGGATTTATATTACAAGATTGTATAATTACTGTATTTAGCGCTGACTGGAGAGCTCAGCGATTGCGAGATATAGCGACAACGACGACATCAAAATACTTTATGTATAGCAACGGCTTATGAGGAATATGAACCTAAGAGAGATTAAGATTCTGAAAGACTACTTGGACTTTTTTTTAGGTGCCCTTTTCTAGTTAGGCACAACACATGTTTTTTTTTACTAAAAGTGCAACGGTCGTAGTAAAATACTTGAAACAAGAGAGGTTGCTGTTTTTTTTGTGTTTTGTTTTTTCAAAACTTTTTTTCTTACCGAAAATTTCCTTCCGGGCAGCATAGTAGATAGGTTTTTCTTTGTAAATAATACGAGAGAAGCATCTGGTTGCTTTTCAGAGATCAGAAATTTCACCCCGAAATCAGAATTATTTCACTTTACAGGAAAAGCACTCACGACAAATGATAATGTCTCATAGGTTATATTAATTGTAAGCCGAGAAAACGTTGATACGAGAATAATAACTATGTTCGTGTAGAGTTTTTAAGACATGGATGATCAAGTTTGCGTGAATTTTAGAGACTACTGATGATTTTGTTTGTTTTTTTTTCCTGAAAGAAGGGAGGATGATGATGATGAATGGATGATGAATGATTGTGATTAAGGAAAGTGGAAGATGTTTTGATAGGACTGGCAATGATGATTGAACTCGATGGTGATGGCTACATACGATCCCAGTCCAGGTAAAGCTCGTCATCCCCATCCAAATCCACATCGAGGTCGGGGAAGGAGAACTCGCTTGCAGTGTCGGAATCAAACATTCCCATGAAATCTTCCAGATCTAGCCATTGCATTTCCCATTCCTCGATGTACTCCCAGATTGAAAGAGTCTACGAAATAATGAAATAAAGGTGAGTACAAAAGCTTTCAATCAGGAGGAAAATAACGAAATAGTACACAAGTAGAGTCTAACCTGTGCAGATGGTCTGGAGCGTCCCTGTCCCTGTACTCCAGACACCCTCCTTGGGGGCCCCACATCAACAGCAGTCCCGTCTGGGAGGGCATGAAGATAAAAGCATTTATTTCCGAAAGGGCACTGGCCCTCACCACTCCGGTAATAGCGACATGGCTTTTTGCTCAACGCCACCTTGTAGCTCCCAATCAGTTTATCCTTCTCCTCCTTGTTATCCACCCAGTATCGACTTGGGCAAACAAAGTCGGATGTGATCCTGCACTCAGGACAAGCTCGAATTGTTTTATTATCGAACTGTCTTTCATTTCGCCATCTTCGAATACAGGAAAGACAGAATATGTGGTTGCAGGATGGGAGAATTCCGAACCGTTGTTCTCCGGGAGGATTTTTGGACATGACCTTCTCGTAGCAAATCCCACAGATCTTGTCGATTGAGCGGGCGATCGCGAAGGAAAGCTCCATGTCCCTTTCGTGCTGCTCCACGCACTCTCGGATGTGGCGGTGTCGTTGGGCAGCGTCCGTTGGGTGGAGACAGGACTGGCTGCAGTAATCACATTTTAGACCATGAACCAGCAAGCATTTGAAACCGTAACGACACTCACCTACCATCGCGTAAGGACACAGTTCTGATGTACTATCTGGAATAAAACAAAAGAGAACACACATTTTAAATGGGCTTGCTAAATACTCCATAACTTTGACAAGAATTTGTTTTAACCATGCAGTTTAAAATATACATACGTATGTATTTATTTGGTAAATACCTAGAGCTAAGGCTTGGTTGACAGATGAAGGATCTAGGATTGATGGACCCACCGCTTGTGCGTAACTTCGTACCACTGAACCACAATCAGGTTCCTCACTGGACAACGCTGCTTTTGTTACCTCTACAAAATTGGACAGGGCAGTTAATAAAATTGATTACTTAACTTGCCTTGGTTTGGCTTGAAAAGAGTATAAATAATCGAAACTTTGGACTAATCTAATAATACCTAAGCTGTGGTGACTGGTGGGCGCCAACCATCTTGGAACAAACACTGGTGCGTCCACCCAATTGGCAGGTGGTTTGAAAGATTTAAACTTTAGAGATGAAGCCCCTGCCCCTAAAGAAGAGGAGGAGGTCGGGATTGAGAGGGACTTGGAGGTTGGTGCGAGAACCTGAGTACTAGCTCCCTTTTCATGACTTGCCTCACACTGTTCATCTGCAGCCCTCTTCTCCGTCTCCTCCCGATCCCCACATCCTTCCTTCTCCTTCACTGGAACTGCTGGCTCTGAACTCTCAGTGGGATTATCATTATCACTGGTACTACTGGCTGAAGACGGTGAGGGAGACGTGTTGACCTTCACGACCCCAGCGTCCATTCTTGTAGTGTCCCTGGTAATCCCACAGTCACTACACGCTCACTTCCAGTTCATAATTCAAACTCATGCCTGCTCAAAGCAAAGAAAACAAAGGAAACACGTGCAAACTCAAAATTAATTGAGCTCGAACCATATTCCATAACAATGACTTTTAATGTGACTAAGGAATAATTTAGCTGCACAAAACCTAATTCCATTTTTCTAAACCTTACCAATTTCCTCCTTCTCTTTTCAATCCCAATGGGTTACCTCTCAACCTCTCCCCCCAACCCAACCCTAACCCAACCCCCCCCCCCCCCCAAAGCTGCCCATTGTTCTCTAGATTCTGAA